>JAJOOI010004567.1:0-79975 GCA_029582585.1 Solanum bukasovii
GATCACAACACATTCACAATGTCCCCAATTCATGAGTAATTCACATATAAAGCCCTTAGGGATTCTAGACCACACACCCACACTTCATCATAGGAGACAAGGACACATTCAACATTGAATAGGTACTCCTAACATGTATATGATCAAACATTCATAGTGGGGTCATATAGGTAGGGGTCATTCCATAATAGTACTTAACCTAATCAATTATGTAGACCACACCTTATCCCTAAAATTATCATTCACATTATACTCCTCATCATCAACACACTTTAAACATCATGCTAGCATTGAGGATTTCATACATAACCTTCATAGAATAAATTCATAAACATATGCATCATAATCATCATTTCACTTCACATCTATTGTCTTCAAGGCCATGATCTCAACATGTATAGATAGACAAGAAGTGAACACCTCTACCATAAGAGGATCAAGCCATACAACATCAATTCTCATACTATAGACTAGAAGTTAGGTCAACTTACCAAATCTCCAGGCCATGATCACCATGGATCAATCCTCAACAATTCATAATTAATTGACATAGGTAGCAATAGGAATCAACAATGTAATTCAATAACATAAACACAATCTAAGTACAATTCTATAAACAAAGGGATCAACCCATAACTTTGCCCATAAGGTCATAATCTTCAACTCATCAATATACCAACAATTCAACATGAATAAGTATAGATAATCATAAGAAACATCAATACAATCTAATCTAAACATAATTTTACCAATAGAGATCATATTCACAAAGACCCACATCATAGGTCAATTTTCGAGAATTTGGGGATCATGGGTTCTTCAAAAATCCTTTTGAAAATTGTCTTAAAAACATTAATTCCACATTAATTCATCAATAGAATGATTTAGAAAATCATTTGACAAGGACCCCATGTTTAGATTAAAAATTGGGAATTATGGTTTTTGAATCACTTTTGAAAATCTTTGATAGAACTCCTTGAATGAGAGGTTATTCAAGAATCAAGAGTTACCATACCTTAATTATTGAAGACCCATGAAATTTTAAAGAAGAAATCAGTTGAAAACCCATCTTCTAGCTTGAGCTTCATCAAGGTCTTCAATGGAGTTTTTGAGAGAATCTATTTTGAGAGGGAAGGGCCAATTTGAAGAATGGGGTCTAATTTTAGGTTTTGGGTCTTAACCAACTTAAAATACCCTAAAATTGGTAGAATAACCGTTTATAATAATTCTCCAAAGTACCCAAACTACCCCTCATTTAGTTGGAGCTTTTTAAATAAGTCAAACTTGAGTTTTATTTTCGCAAATTTTGTCGGGAATCAAGTTCGTGATGCGGAGGTGTTCCCACAAGTTTTCTAGAAATTAAATTCGAGACAGTAGAGTCCGTGACACGGACCAAAATTTTTGGCCCTTGGTGGAGTAGGTCCGCGGCGCGGAGCCACTCCCTCCATGCACAATTTCAAGCTTCCTTGGCAGCTTGTTTGGCCAAGGATTGGGGTCCTCCTTGGGGACCCTTAGGGTGGTCCCGGGGAGTCGTACCCGAACGTTTTGACCCTAAAAACATTTATTAAGACACTAGGGTCACCTCCACTGATTTTTGACTCCAAACAACACATAAAAACATGAACAACATACTTGAACACACCAACACATAAAAGACTAGTTTTCGAACATCTTAGTTGTCCCTTGACGTTTGACTTCCAAACTCTTTAACAAAACTTAAAAGACTATTCTTCATTATTTTGACAAGTTATTATTGCATAAAACCCATGTGAGGCTCTACTTTATCCTACTTTATTTTGAGGGTCGTTACAATATCCCCCACTTAGTAACATTCGTCCTCTAATGACACTTAAAACACTTCTTAGGACTCAATGACACAACTAGCAGCTCACAATATACAACATACAACATCAACATAAGAGCACACATCAAGGAGGAACATCAACTCCACATAAAAGGCTCAAAACAACTTTGTGCAATTCAAGAAAGTAGCAACACATCTACCAACTCCTTATGCATCAACTTTATTATTTCCCATTTCATTGGAGGAACTTCCTTCTCCAAATCATCACTATGCTTAAAACTCTTTACTTCTCATAAGTATAGGAGGAACTACCTTCTCCATATTCAATGAGCATCAACATATAAATTAAGCAATCAACAAGACATTTCTTTAACAAGACAACATCAAGCATTCTCATTACAACACTCATGAAGTCAACATCACACAACATCTATGGGTGCAATTTCAACCATGAGAAATAAAGTTCATGAAAACTCAAAATACAACTTAAGCATGTATTTTTCACAAAAATATGCACATACAAGGAAGTCATGTCATAATCATCATTCTCATTTCAAACACCAAAGAGACATAACATGCAACTATCTTACTAAAGCACGTTAAGCAACTTTATCATAAGAAATCATTTAAGCATGCACTTCAAATCAACTCATGCACTACCAGCAAGTTGAAACTTTATTCACCGACTCATAATGCATCAACCACATAGGTCTTTCTCATGTTCATAGGAGGAACTACCTTCTCCTAAGCATGACATGATATTTACCCCTTTTATATCATCATAGGGTCCATTATGCAATGGCTTTCAAGTGCACACATAAACATGATCAACATTTCCACTCATGAGGCAATTAAGCAATTCATACTAGTTGCATCCTAACATGAGGATTATAGATCATCTACTAATCTTATCATTTAATCATCATACTATCAACAACCTTACTACTCACTCATCATCCCCCACTTAGGGTAAACCCATCTAAGAGAGCATTAAAGTAACCAAGAGAACTATCGCTTACCAATTAAGCACAATGTCCCCCTCTTGGGATCAAGTTATGCAAACTCATTTAATCATTACCTCCTTCATCTCTAAAGTAGGAACCATTCTCCACTAAATCTTCATTATACTCCCTTAGGTGAGGATTTCAAGAATCCAAACAAAATGGGTAGCTATACCACTCCACTTCATATATATCACCCAAGGTGGTTCTCAACATGGAGAACTCAAGGAAGTTCAACGTAGAAATATTAAGGGCACTCAAAACCTTACCATCTAGGCACATTATCCCCCACTTGGGGTGAGCTTAACTAACTCTTCATCACATCATACCCTTATCACCACCTTTGGTGTAACTTTCCGCTCAACCATCCCTAGGTATTATCTAAACACCCTCTTTGAATGACCATACTTAAGATAACCCTTACAAGACAACTATCCTCTTTAGAGTTGGTCAACATCTATTCTATTGTCCTTCCTATGAACTAAGGGGTACATGCAACTCTCCAAGTTAACCTTAGAGCAAAACACTATCCCAACTCATGTAACAAAGCCCCTTCTTCCACTCTTAGGGCAAGCCTCCCCAAGAACTCTGATTCACACAAGGACAACCATGAAGCATCACCCATAAGAAAAAAAGCAACTTTGAACTCACACTAGTTATCACATTCCTTCAAAACTCCTCAAATCTACACCATGACTTTCTACTATCATTACCCATCACCATAAAGCAACTCATCATCCTAAAAAGGATTTCATTCTTACCATACGACTCTTATCATATGAGAACTACACCACCATACAATATTTTCAATGTAATGCTTCCAATCTCATAGATCACATATAGCCATGATTGGTATCACAATACGATTTCCAAATCTACCTTTATATATACTCATATAGTCACCACATCATAATAAGCATTAAAACTCACCTTTTCTTCCCTCGATCCTTGCAACATCACCCCTTCCAAGTAATCATATTTAGAAGACCACTGGACAAGGGAAAATAAGAGAGAGAGATCATAGGGAATTAAGCTCTACGACACGACACAAGAGTAATGAAGAAAGTGAAACTTCTATCGTCCTATAGCCTCTCGCTAATAGTGTGTCGCGACTCACACCGATGAACAAGACTCTACTAGACGTGACTCATGAGACGTTGAATCCTAAGACCATTTTCATAACCTTATGCGGTGATACCAAGTTTGTAACGACCCGAGAGCACCCTCTAGTCGTCACCGGCGTATTCGACCTCTCGGAGCTCTTATACAAGCCCTTAGCATTCGTTATAGCATTTATCATAGAAAAATAGCGGAAAATTTAAAACTTTTTCATAATATAACACAAGACATAAAAGTCACCTCATTAAACCTTTAATGCAAAATTCGAATACTACGTCTCAAGGTAGCCATCTTAATACATGACTACAACACAAGAGGGACAAAACCCTTACAATACAAAAGAAACTACTATCTAGTACATAGAACTTAAGGAGACTCTTTAACGTAAAGATCCTTGAATCTTTAAGGACACACCCGAACATGGGAATAGTAAGCCAAGCTCATCACTTCTAGGAAATACCCTTTAGCCACCATCAACTACACTTGGTGTAAAAAGATTAAGAAGAATGGTATTAGTACATGAATGCACTAAGTATGATAACCATGCAAAACATGCTTTTAAAAGGAAATTTAGTTGGAAACCATGCATCATGCCTTTTTAGAGAAACTTCAAGAACATTTTTAGTACATAGGCACAATATAAACCACATATATCAATATACACATGGAAACCATTCATAATAGCACATAGAGCCACTTATAACATTTTAGGCACATTCAATGCATACAATACATTCCCTTCCTCTTTATCTTAACTCCTCTCCTCAAGCAACCCTTAGGGAATACTTGGAGCAATGTATCACCTTAAGGTTACCAAAGGTGAACTTACATATAGTCTTTATCAATCCAACCACATATATTCACAGAGTCATAAACACACCATAAGATATAGTCTTCACATAGGAACCATCTCCTAAGACAACCTCCAAGTCACACTAGTGCAATGTGCAAGTAGCATCCCATAATACTACTCCCACCAAGTGCTCCTAGAAAGCCACGATAGACTAGGCACATCATATTCAATAAGTCATAACATCTTCATTTAACATTAGACATAAGACCAACATACTTCATAACATCATATAAGGAGTCATTCATTTACTACATCATTAGTCATAACCCATTTAGTTCATATCATAGGTAAATCACCCTCACAACCCCTTCACAAGATCACTTCTGTAATGTACACTTGGCGTCCCATACCCCCATATATACTAAACAAACCCATTAAGAAGTCATAAGTGTAATTCACATGCATAATACTTCATGTCTTGACATAAGTAAAGTTAACCGGCACATGCTTTCATATACATAGACCATAGTCTTCATTACATAAAGAGCCTAATCATAACCTCCCTCAGAGTCCACTTGTGCAATGCATAACTAGCGTCCATAGTCCTACCTACACTAAGTAACTCTTTAAGAAATCATGACTAGAGTTCATATTCTTATCTCAGTTCATTTCTTAACTTTCGGGAGACATTGCCTTAACCGACATAGACCATGTGAGCTACATGGAATCCGGTGTTCTACTCCCACATCGAAAAGAGAGGGTACTACTTGCCAAAGTAGGACCTACATACATAATAGCTATCTAGTGGTTCCACTTATAAGCTAATACCTACGGGGGCACGTAGTTATGGAACAAGGAGATTGCTACTAGAAAACCCTGACTTACTAAGCGTGGAGGTTTCCATCTCATGAGACAACATCTATGTTGGGAACCCGAACTTGCTAAACGTGAAGGTTCTCTTATGGGAAGACAGACTTGCTAAAAGGCTATTCTTCATTATTTTGACAAGTTATTATTGCATAAAACCCATGTGAGGCTCTACTTTATCCTACTTTATTTTGAGGGTCGTTACACTTTAGTAGGGATAAACTTTCTCTCGAACAATTAACCCCAAATCAAGTTGGTTTCTCTCGAACACCAGCAAGCAAGCAAGTGAGAACATCCTACGCTTTAGTCCATTCACTCTCTCAAGTTGAATGTGTGGAAAAGGGTTTAGGATTCACTCTCTCGAGTTGAACCCATGACAACCCAATACCCACATACCATCAATTCAGTAATCTTGATTTTAAAACCTTTCTCTCGAGCAAGCCAAAAACATGAAGGTAGAATTGCATTTGCTACTACAACCCTTTAAACTTAACCACAATTACTGATTGAAGTCACTTCTAAACATCATTTAAACTATCAGTTAGAAATACCCATAAGCTAAATCATCCCATAATCACATAATCACACACCAAGAATTGGGGTTTTATCTAGACATCATAAACATATAAAAATCGTTACGAAAATGTATTTTCATCAACTAGGTAAGATTAATTTCGTCTTTACAAAGGTCCAAATCGAAGAATCTCAAAGATCCACTTCCAATTTCTCAAAAATGGAGAACATCAATTCTTCAAAGCTAAGGGAAAATATTGTCTCAATACTACTTCTCAATGTTCAGAATAAAATTTGATTGATGAAAATATATTAAACATAATGTTTGAAAAAGTATTTATAGTCGCCAAGAATATGCTGCGAAGGATCAATCGGCAAAGTAAGTCGGGATCGCCGATCATCTCGATGATCCGCCCTTTGATCAATTCCATCGCCTTTCCACTTTGGCCTTCAGCATCCTCAAGTTCTGTAACTTTTGGCGATCTAACACTGCATTGCAGAACCACTCGACGACAGGCCGATTGCTCCTTTCTATCGCCGACTTGATTTTCTCCATCAGGGGTTGGCACACTGGAACTTTAGGTGAGATAATAGCGATTTGGCGACTCGCCCAATGGATTAGGCGATCAACATGCCTTATTTTCTTCGTCCTTTCAGCTGCCTGTTCTTTTTTCCCCATTAGTGTCCATGTTTTGTTCCTCAATCAAAATACCTAGAAATCAAGGATTTAACATCAGTTATTGGCACTAAATAAGCATTTTAGGACACTAAATCTATCCAAATAAACGCCTAAATGAGTCCAAATCATGGACTCATCAACACCTCAACTTAAACTCAAGTACAACTCAAGTTCAGCAGTTCAAAAAGGATGTCTCAAATAGTGCTACACAAGAGTCAATCATGAATGCACACAAAAAGGCTCAACTTACTCATGCAAGGATCAATTGTGCACTGAAAGATTGAAGTTTTGACTCGCCCTTATCAAAGATTCACAAGTTCGCAATACTTGCTTAAAATGCAAGTTCAAGCTCAACAAAGGTACTCAAATGTCCTCACACAAAGAATGATTCCATGTTCACACACAATGGTTCAACATTTTATAGTTCCGGAATAAAAACAACACTCACACTCACAAAGATGAACACAATGCATGATTTCACCCATAGATTTGCCCTTATTTCCCAATCAACACTTGTTTCAGCTCACTCAAGATCAAAACGGTCTTTTCAAGGCTTGTAACGGGGCTGAGTGTAAAGGTATGGTCATTTAGGCTCAGTGGTTGCTATCCTCATGAAATGTGGTATGAACAACAGTTTCTTTCCTTTTCTTCATCATTCTCATTCATGCTCAAAAGTCACCCAATTATTCACTTTCCATGGAATACCGGATACCCCATTTTCTTTCACCCTTTATTTCAGACTTTTTCATTCCTTTTCGTTTTTTCTTTTTTCTTATTCTTTTTTTTTTTTTTGTATGGAGGGGTTCCATCTTTCTCAAAATCATGGGTGAAGGGGGACTTCGTGGCATTTCTTGATTTACCTCTCTTTTCACCACACCCCTAACTTAGGCTTTTGGCCTAAGTTGGCTATTCAAACAAACAACAAATCATGAAGATTATGGGTAATGAATAAAGAAAGGTCACAATTTCATCAAGTTTCTTCCAAGAAAAGGTTAAGCCTCAAAGGGTGTTCAAGCAAGGATCACACACTCACAAGGTTGGCCACAAAAGAGGTATAATGTCGAATTGTTTCACACTCTTCAAAGTTGCCTAAGATCATTTCAACAGATTGCATCACTTAGTCAACTAGACCAATGGGGCAAATTCTAGGTGTCATCACACATGGTTCACGGTAACCTCATCACACAAGGCATTGACACTGATATCAAACAAGACTCCATACTTTTGCTAGTGTGCAATGTTCATCACAAGAGACTCATTCGATAATCGGCTAGTCACAACGCGATGCAAAAAGTTCACATATTGTCTATGCAACTTCATTTGGCCTCATCGTAGCCGCACATTCATTTTTGTTCGATTATGAGCACTATTGAAGTCATCGGTATTGATGATCAAGATCGACACTCAAATTTGCAAGAGAACAACCACATTCAAACATAAAAAAAGGGGTGGCACAAAATATTTTGGAAGGGTCCAAAAATCATTACAATTAAAACAAGGAGCCACAAGCTCAATCATCCACAAAATATAGTGCTAAACACAATTTATAACTGAAAAAACCAATATATAACGGAAACAATAATCACATAAGGTGGGCCTCACCCCACCACAAAACAAAAGCATTTTGTCCTCAAATGCAATAAAGTCTCCAAAAAGTCAATAAAAGAAGACAGAGAGGGAGGTAAAGAGGGATCCTGTCTAAACAGTCGCTCCGCCTGTCGGGGAATATGTGCCCGGTGCATTACTCTGAACTTGGGCATCAGTGCCCGGACTCAACTCAGAAGCAATAACAGCTCCACTAGGGCCTGCCCTAGACGTCTCTGTCAGCGATGTCTAAATCACCGACTGTACAATTGTCTCCTCTAGATATGGCAAGTCCCCATATATGCTATCCTATCTCACCTCGATCTGCTCCTCATCGGTTTCAGCATCCGACTCATTAGCTGTCATAATATCCCGATGTACATCTCCGGTGGTGGCCGAAGGAATCTCACAAGTCATCGGGGCATCGACATCATCAACTGCCTCCAATAGGGAAGTGAAGTCAGTGGACTTCAAGTAGTCCACATCCTTCCTCAGATACGCAACCTCAACTTTCAAAGTCGTAACCTCAGAAGTCTCCCCCTGTCCGCTCTCACAAGCCTCAACTCTCGCAGTGAGAGTGTCAATGGAAGTTCGGATGGGGTCAGTGCAACAAGAAGGGCGCTCTCGATCATCAACGAGACTGTAGCCTCTAGGTGGGTAGCCCTCACGTCAGCCGGGCTAGGAAGAGGTAGAAACACCCGGAGCCTGTGAAGAAAAAGTAGGAGTAGATGTACCTGAAGGCCCAGAGGCAGGAGTAGGCAAATATGCCTCTGTAGGTATAGAATCAATGTCCACCTCCGTAGATGTATCCACCAGATCTTCTCTCCTCCTGTCGGCCTCCTCTCGAGTGTATTCAGCCTCTATATGCTTGATATATGTAGAGGAGAATGGAGTGACCTCAATATTTATCATCGCATCCCGAGGCACTCCAGCATGTCGGAACAACTCCGTGACCAATACTGGGAATGGTAGGGAAGTCTGCCTCTGCTCGGCCCTCATGGCCATCTCGTGCTCAATAAGGAGTCCAGGTTGATGCTCCTCTGGGATATGATCGACCCAAGGCAGGCCACATTGGTGTGACGTAGGATGCACTCGTTCTGGGATGGCATGATGGTGCTGCTAATAAAGCCAAACCAGAATCGAGCAGCAATGTTTAGATCCCTCTTCTCTTTGGGGACCGCTGCCTCGATCCACCTCGGTGTGGTATCGGAAATTAACGGAGCAAGTCTGCCCTTCAAGTTATCCAAGGACTGAGTAGTAGGCAAGCCCTCATATGCCACTGTAGCTCCTAGACCCCTGCCAATTACAGTATTAATGTACTCGCTACTGCACCCGACTTCCTTTCCCTGGACAATGACAGACTTAACCAGTCTGAATTCTCTGGCCTTCTTCTTTCCCTTTGGCACCAGCTCTTTATAAGTTGTATAGAATTCCCAGACCCATGTAGATATGTACGGGCCTCGGGGTCTAGTGAACTGCTCAAAGAGGTGATAATGAGCAGTATTTATCTTCAAGACCTTCTGTGGAGAGTAGCTTCTACTCAAGGATAATTCGCAACCCATTATGTTGAGAAGTCTAGGAGGAGGGATTACTGATGACACTGGGGCCACAAAAGGTGCCGGAGCTGGCACTGTATCTGCCGGAGAAGAGGCTGTTGGGGCTCTAACTGAGTCAGGACGAGATGTAGCACAGATCTCCACCCTCCGAGATTGTAATCGTGGGGAGACACATACCTATCCTTCTCCCCATCCTTCCAATTTAATTTTAATCCCTTCACTCTCTATCACAATCCTTCCAACCTTCATCCCTGTTCCAACCTTGGTTACCACCTTGTCTCAGATTGTTTGAACGATAACCACCTCCTTCGTTGGCTAGGAAATTCACCTCTTCATTATACAATGCTTCAAACTTAGCTTCTTCGAGATTCACACACCCAACACCGACGACATTGACACTCTGAGCATCAGCTCCCATGACATTTTTAGAAAAAATGTTATGTTGTGTCATGATCTTGGCTATGTTCTGGTCCCTCTCTTGGTCTTTCTCCATATGCTCCTTGGTCAATTTAAACGTGAGAGAGGAGACCTGATCTTCGCGGGTAGACCAAGCCCGATTTATTGTGGTCATTCCATCCAAGAGTTGAGCTGCTATCACATAAGGTTGTTGCATTAAACCTCCCGGAGAAAGTTGGTCAGTAACACCCTTGTTTACTGAGTCAAGGCTCCGGTAAAAATACTACAGCAAAACGTTGTCGGGTAAACCATGGGTTGGGCATTGTAGCACCAACTTTTTGAATCACATCCAAGTCTATTAAATTGGCTCACCGTCCAACCGCGTAAAGCTCTGAATGCTGTCCTGAAGAGTCATTATCTTCAAAGGAGGGAAAAATCGCACTTGAAATGCGGTGACCAGCTCCTCCCACGAAGTGATTGATTCTCGTGGCTACTCAGCCAGCCACTTACATGCTTCTCCCATCAACGAAAATGGGAACAATCTCAGCTGGACCTACTCTTGGGATAGTTTCTTGAAAGAGAACGGTCCGTAAATATCCACGAAGTTTCTAATATGCTTATGGGGATCCTCATGAGAAAAACCACCAAACTGCCCCTTCAATTTCAAGAGCTGCAACATAGTACTTGTGATATGGAACACAACGTTAACTTCTGCTGGAGGCAAGCGAATGGCACCAATTCCACCAATTAGATGGGGGTCATTAGCATTAGGCTCATTGACATCGTTGAGGTTTACGATGTCATCTTAGTGGCCTACTTGGCTACCATTGCTTCCGTTCACACTCATACTTCCTCTTTCAAATCACAATCAAGCAAACCAAAACTAAAATTAAGTAAGTTCAACTATGACGAACAAGAACAAAATTCAATTTAACTAAAGAATCTTAACCAACAACACTCCCCGACAGCGGCGCCATTTTGATTTCACGTATTAGGACACTTCATCCAATTATAAGTGACAACGATCGTTAGTCAGTAATATAACCCAACTAAATGAGTTGGGGTCGAATCCACAGAGAGTGGTACGTGTTCAAGATTCAAGAGTTAAGTACGAATATGTTCAAGTCAGTCATAGGAATAGACATTATCGAAGAAAAACATAATTCAAATCAAGGGGTGACACGAATGTCAAATAATAAGGTTTTTGGTTTTAACTATCAGCTACAACAACAACAAATAACACGAAGTAACAAATATTGAGACGGGTTCTTGGGATGTGATTCGATTATAGGATAATATAGACAAATGCGTAATTGCAACTGTTAGTGAATAGTTGTAAATCAGTGAATAAGCTAGATAAACTTTCTCTCGAACAATTTACCCTGAATCTAGTTGGTTTCTCTCAAACACCAACAAGCAAGCAAATAAGAACAGCCTACGCTTTAGTCCATTCACTCTCTCGAGCTGAATGTGTGGAAAAAGGTTTAGGATTCACTCTCTCGAGCTGAACCCTTGACAACCCAATACCCACAGACCATCAATTCAGTAATCTTGATTTTAAAACCTCTCTCGAGCAAGCCAAAAACACAAAGGTAGAATTGCATTTGCAACTATAACCCTTCAAATTTAACCACAATTACTGATTGAAATCACTTCTAAATAGCATTTAAACTATCAATTAGCAATACCCATAAGCTTAATCAGCCCATAATCACACCCCAGGAATTGGAATTTTAGGTAGACATCATAAAAAGATAGAAATCGTTACCAAATTGTGTTTCCATCAACTGGGTAAGATTAATTTCGTCTTTACAAAGGTCCAAATCGAAGAATCTCAAACACCCACTTCCAATTTCTTAAAAATGGAGAACTTCAATTCTTCAAAGCTAAGGGAAAATATTGTCTCAATACTACTTCTCAATGTTCAGAATAAAATTTGATTGATGAAAAGATATTAAACATAATGTTTGAAAAAATATTTATAGTCGCCAAGAATATGCTGCGAAAGACCAATCGGCGCAGTAAGTCGGAATCGCCGATTAGCTCGACGATCCTCCCTTTGGTCAGTTCCATCGCCTTTCCTCTTTGGCATTCAGCATCCTCAAGTTCTGTAACGTTGGACATTCCAACACTGCATCGCAGAACCGCTCGCCGACTGCTCCTTTCTATCGCCGAATTGATTTTCTCCTTCAGGTCTTGGCACACTAGAACTTTAGGCGAGATAATAGCCATTCGGCGACTCACCCAATGGATTAGGCGATCAACAGGCTTTCTTTTCTTTGTTCTTTCAGCTGCCTTGTTCCTTTTTGCCCATTAGTGTCCATGCTTTGTTCCTCAATCCAAATACCTAAAAATCAAGGATTTAACATCACTTATTGGCACAAAATAAGTATTTTAGGACTCTAAATCTATCAAAATAAAGCCCTAAATGAGCTCAAATCATGGACTCATCATTTGTCACCACATCCTTGAATCTTTTTAGGTGTCTCAAAAAGATGTGGGCTACATTCTTTATTGAAAGAATTTATTACTACTTTTTGTTTAGTTTAAATATGCTCGTCTTTAAATGATTCAAAAATATGTGGAACCACATTCTTTATTGAAACTCATATTTCTTTTTATAATTAAGTAAATAGAATTTTTTTTACTTTTTCAATGTTAGAGGCATTTATTTGTCTCTTCTAAATTTGAGATTATTATTTTTTTCTCTTTCTCTTTTCAGTTTTAGTTTTTCTTTTCCACGGATTTTTGGAGTAATTCGCAACCCATCCTAATCTTTTACTATTGTTTAAAGGCTAATTAATTAATTTAAGGCTATATATTCTAGACTTGGGCCAGAGATAATCTTTTGACTATCAAAACGAAGAAAGTATATTGTTCAACTCATCACTTTATTAAAGTAAAGGTCTATAAAGTAATGCAATTATTATACTATACTCTCCTCAACGTAAAAAATTGTTTATGAGTGACGCAAATAGTGGGATTCTAATACTATTAAATAAATACTAACTAATACAAGAACAATTCGTCTTAAATGATCAATGAACAAACAAATATGATTTACATAAAAACATTAAAATAAAAATAGTAGCAAAGAAAGCGAACTTTCAGAGCTAAATTTTAGGTGTCCAAACTAGCAGTCGTAATTAGGATCTAAATCCCCACTTTCTTCACAATTGATTTTTCTCTACTCTTTAGCGTTAATATTTTTCTCCGCTTGTGTTTTCTTCTGTGTGTGAATGTTGTGTTTATTGCTGATCCTCTTTGCGTTGCTAATTGTTGCATTATATAATATATATGTAGTGTAGAAGTGTGTTAGTTTTTTAGTGTGGAATATTAAGTGGTGAGTAAGGGTGATTGGAATGAGGAAACTGTGGTAGTGGGAAAAGATGTGCAGGTTAGTTTAGGTTAATTATTTTTTTTTAAAATAATGTATATTAAAATTATAACAATAAAAATATTAGCTAATTATTTTGAACTTATAAAATATAAAAAAGCTAAATACCTAATCTTAAGATATTAAAATCCCTAGTTTTGTTACTAAACATAAATTAAAAGAAAACATATAATTTTTGTACATCTTTATTTTTTTTTTAACCAATTAAAAATAAAACTTACCCAAAAATGTGATTCTATTTTTGTTATTTTAAAACCCTTTAAAATAAATTTAATAAAATAAGATAAAAATCTAAATATTTAATTCAGATATAAAAGAAATATTAAACTCAAACGTTTGTGTAAAACATTAAGTTTGGTAAAAAATCATGTGTCTATAGTTTGCCTCTCTTTGAATTAAAATATGAAAAGTTTGTAGAAAAAGAAGTAGACAATGCGATAAGTTTTGACCGGACCCTTATTTGAATGGAAAAATATGCGATCGAGTCCTTGTTTTGGACAACCTACATATCACAGGTTTCAAGGGAATGAAGTCACGTGTAGTTCAAGAAGATAAATTTATGAGTTAAAGTCAAGTGAGGTCGCATCAAGGCTCCACTTTGCGGCTCCTATTTTTACACGAAAATGTAGGATAAAAAAATAAAAGAAAATAGAAGTACAAGATCTTATTTATGATGCTTCTCTTGAATCTTGACTTGGGTCTTCATGCTTTTCAAGTTGTGATATATTTCATCTCGAGAGACGTTGAAGGTAAGATTTTTCTCCAGGTAGGGTCCTTCTACTCGGACTTGGATATTGACCTTGTTCTTAGGATGAACTCATGCTATTTGAATTGAAAATAAGCTTGAAAATTGACTCCTTTCCAGAGAAGATCCCGAGATTGAAATGTGGATTGACCTTATTCTAAAGATGGATCCCTGAAATTAACACAAATAAACAAAAGTAATAGCACAAAATTTATCGCCCCAATTTATAGTAAAAATAATTTGTGAGAAAGAAGAAGACGGTGCTTTGCTTTTAATCGAGACTCTGAATTACTCAAGCTTTGTTGCAATGTATTCTTTAGATGGATTATGAATGTTTAAACATACCCCATTATTCATGATGATTGAGTTAAATGAAATTATGTCTAAGACTCATTATCTAGGAGGGTCCTGCTTTACTAAGTCACATTGTCTAGGAGAGTCCTGCTCCACTAATTTCCATTGTCCATGAGGGTACTGCTACAATAAATCTCATTTTTTAGTAGGGTCCTTCTACAGTAAATCTTATTTTCTAGGATGGTCCTGCTATACTATTTCTCATTGTCAAGAAGAAACCTGCTACACTATGTTCCATTGTCCAGGAGGGTCTTGTTATACTAAGTTTTATTATCCTGAAGGGTCCTGCTTAACTATGTCTCATTTTCCAGGAAGGTCTTGCTATAATAAATCTCGTTATTCACAAAGATCTTGCTAAATAGAATCATCGAATAGAATCACCACAACAATTCTTTTTGCCCAATTTTACACCATAAAAGCTTTTTTAAGTTACTAGCAATGGTAAACTTAAAAAAATAAATTTCTCAAACTAGGAAGTGTTTATCCTATAAGAAAACAAAAATAGATGCGCATGCATGTAAAAAAAATTGCAATTGTGTTTACAAACTCAAGCATTCAAAGATAACTTTTATGTCAACAACATTTTCTTTTTTAGAAAAGAAAGAATAGAAATTGTTAGTTTTAAAATATGGTGGTCGGTTTGTGGTTCTTTCTTAGAGGATGATCTCTTTCGTATTGCCATTATCGAACTTAGTGTCAACTTGCATAGACTGTGTTTGTTGGCTAGACAGACTATTATGATTACATGTATCATTAAAGACCTCTCTGATTGTTTTTCAAAGTTAGAACCTTATATTCGATACATTGTTCACCCATTCAAATCAATCACCGAATCTCAAACTTGTCCACTACAACCAATTATTTTGAATATCCTTCTTTCTTGAATAGTGTCACCTTAGATGTGTTTGCAAGACTTTAATTTTGTGCAATTGAAAAATCAATAGTTAATGTTCAAGACATCTCTTGCTTGTTTTAATAAAGATAAACTCAAAGAAATTGAAAAAAAAAGGAATAAATCAATATTGAAGGAAAAGAAACATTGTGTATCCCTTTAGTGAAAGAAAGAAAAGAAAGGACTCATTGGAATATAGAGTTCAACTTTAATGATCGTGATATGCACTTTGAATAAAATGGTCTAATCTTTCCAATCAATCTAAACATTATCTTTGTCAAACTTTCAACTTTTGAATTGAAACTTCTATAATCCAACTTTTGCACTGTATTAAGGACTCACATTTGACATGCGGTTGCCCGAAAGGTTTTTACCCACAAGTCTATCTCATTTTGTTTGTCTCACGCTCACCATTTTTTTACAGTATCATGAGGATTTTCACAAATAAGACTCTCTAATTTTTCATTTTCTATCAACTCCAACGATTTCTTGCGACGCTTGTGAGGATTTTCATTGATAAGACTCTCTCCTTTTTAGTTCATAAAACATGATGTTTTTTCATATATGATTATCTACACCAAAAGCTTGCTTGACACGTCATTGTTAAAAAATGATCAGAAGATATTTAATTGAATTAAATGTTGCTTTTGGAGAAGTTAAAAATAAAGGAATGACATAAAAGCTCAAAAATAATACTTGTAGCAGGGTTAAGACTTACAACTTTTTGGATCGACTCTTTTTGCAAAAATTAAAACTGCTTTTTTTGCCTTAGTTTCCGTGTTGAGGACTTTCTAGATTTTTTTCTTTTGGTTGGACCAAACCTCAAAATAAGGCGGCCTACATATCTGTAACGACCTTTTCGCGTCGGTATAGAAAAGCCAATGGGGAAATAATTGGGGCCAAAAAACTTTTTGTAGTATCTTGGAAATTCTAAGCCTAGTCCAGATTTGGACGAAATCTGAGTCATGCGAAGTCTAGGAAAATCTGGTAATTAATGAGAGATTCAGTAATGAATTTGATCACATGAGTGGATATCTAATACGTTAAGGAAACCGTACGACTTTACGGAATCGAATTCGGGCGAGTAGAACTCCCAAAACTGATCTATGCATGAGCAAGTAGTTTTTGAACGTCATGGTTTAAAGGTGTGTTGTGAAATGGTGACTTGGAACTCAAATTTCGAGGTTCTGTCTCCGTGTAAGCCGCTAGAGCTAGATTAATCGCACCAGGGCGGGGCCAATGCAGCGGGTTGGGGACCGTTGTGGCAGGCTAGTCCTGAATTAAGTCGGGGAAAATCCCAATTTCGTTATTATACTGCAATTTTCATTCTTGGGAGCTAAGAGACGAACCAGGGCAAGTTCTTGACAATTTTCCACCTCTTCTAGCGCTAAAGGTAAGGTTGTTACTCCCCTAATCCGTTTTCAATTCGTAGAACATAGATTCATTGACAAATATCATTTTGGGATGGTTTTGGCCATAAGTTGATAGTGGGAAAAATCCCTAGCTGCACCTTAGCATCATGGGTTTTATCTTGGGATATTGGGTTTGTTATAAAACTGATAATTGGACCTTAATTTATTGATCCTTGTGTATATTAATTGTTTGTAAACTTAGAACAAGCGGAAAGAATCCGGAAAGGGAAGATTCAAGTGCCTTACAGGATTCAAGCTTTGTTTTTAGGTAGGTGATGGTTTTATTTCACGTTTATGTGATATATGCTGGTAATTTCTTCATTGAAATGCATGTATGTATGTGAATGTAGCATTGTTGATCAAACCTAATGAAATGAGTATGAATGACCAATTGTATGCCATAAATGAACACTTGATTGTATGACTATGAGTATGTAAATTATAGGTGTAAATGTGATCGCAGTTGTGTTGATTGGATCAGGTGTCATGTTCCAACACATATATCGGATCAGGTGTCACGTTTTGACACATATATTAGATCGAGTGTCACGTTCCAACTCATATATTCGATCGGGTGTCACGCTCCGACACACTAATTGGGATCGGGTGCCACGTTCCACTACACTAACATTGAATTTTTATATTTACTTGTTATTGAAAATGTGGATTTGTACATTGCTCGTGAAATGATAATTGTGTATATATTATGTACATGTCATGTTTACTATGTTGTGACTGCCTATATATGTTTCACTTACTGAAATAGCCGTGTGATCTTACAAGTACATTGTGGTTGTGTACTGATACTGCACTCGCTCATTCTTTGTTCAGTATAGGGCATCTTCAGGCTGCCATGGAGCCCTGCTTATTGCTTAGTCCATTTCCTTTGGACTCAGACTATTTAGTTATTTCTTATGTTAGTTAGGGTTGTACCCCTTTTTCTAAGACTTGTTGAATTTAGATGTTTTGGTACAATGAGTGTCAGTTCTAGGGGTTAACTTCCGCAATAGTTGATTAGTTGTTTTGTTGAACCTTCGGAGTTTATGGAAAATCCTTATTTCTTTTGTCATTTAAACTTGCTTCCGTATCTTTAAATGCCTATCTTTTCGTTAAGTTGTGTATTTGGGTTGTATTAGTGGTTCTCCCACCGGATGGTTAGTGTAGGTGCCAATCACGACGGTCTGGGTCGTGACAAAGTTTGTATCAGAGCCTTAGGTTCGTTGATCTCATTGTACCAAAACGAGTCTAGTAGAGTCTTGCAGAACGGTGCAGTGACATGTGTATCTTTCTGTGAGAGGCTACAAGACTTTAGAAAATCTCTTTGTTTCTACTCTTTTCATGCTATGACTTTATTCCAATTTGTATCTGGTGATCCAAATTGGTATCTAATTTTCTTCCTTCTTTTGTCCGCAGATGGTTAACACTTGTTTCAACGGTGTCAGGCCAGTAGCTCCTGTCAATGAGCCCACTAAAGGGTCCACAGCAAGAGGCCATGGTCAGGGCAAGGGTAAGGGAAGAGCAAGGGGTAGAGGTCAAGGAAGAGTAGCACCCACTAGGGGTGGAGCTCCAGTTGAGAATGCTCCCAGAAATGAGATTCCTCTTGCGCATCACGAAGAGGTAGACGAGAATGTCGAGGATATCGAACAAGAGGAAGAGGTACAGGCTGAGACTACATGTATTCCTCCCTTAGACCCAATGTTAGCTCAAGAGTTCTTCCGTCAGTTCAAGCAAATCAAACTCCCGCCAACCACCCTATTGATGTTATTGTTCCCAAGGTGGGTGAAACTATAGGCACCGATGCCTTTTTCGGTCCTTTGTTGGGTCCTTTGATGACTGGTAATGAGCATGAAATGTTGACTAAGTTTCTGAAATTGAAGCCGCCTGTGTTCCATGGTTCTAAGAGTTAGGACGCATATGAGTTCATCTTTGATTGTAATGAGAGGCTTCATAAGTTGGGTATTTTCCACCACCATGGAGTAGAGTTTATGACTTTCCAGCTTAAAGGGGAGGCTAAGCAGTAGTGGAGGGTGTATGTGGAATGCAAATCGTCAGCTTTACCCCCACTCACTTGGACGCAGTTTCATGCTCTGTTTTTCGAAAAGTATGTGCACCGGACTTTGAGGGATCGCAAGAAGGATAGTTCATGGCTTTGGAGTAGGGTGGTATAACTGTAGCTTCTTATGTGGCCAAGTTCCGTGACTTATCTAGATATGCTACACAATTGGTGACTACAGAGGAGGAGAGGATTCGTCTATTTGTCAAGGGATTGAACCCCGAACTTCAGGTATTGTTTTTTTCACATGACTTCTGCTGGAAAAAGCTTTAATGAGGTGAGCGACTTTGTGAAGAAAGTAGAGGGAGTTAGACGTGATGGGCAGGATAAGTCTTTATCTAAGAAAGACAAGAGCACACGTAACTTTCGGGGTTCTTACTGCAGAGGTTAAGGTAGGCTGACGCTTGCAGCCCAGCCAATTCAGTCTGCCATGCCCTCTTCTACAGGTAGTTACTAGGGAACTCCACAATAGAATTTTATTCAGGATAGCCAGGGAGTCGTGTCTTCGACTAGCAGCATGCCATCTTTTATCGTACTTGCTATAATTTTGGGGAACCTTGGCACATGAGGAGATATTGTGCTCAACCGCGCATGTTGGATCCCGCATAGCAGCAGACTACATAAGTGGTAACCGTGGGCAACGATAATAATGGTAGAGGACGTTCACAAGGTGGGTAAGGAGGAAATCAGCAAGGCCATGGAGGTCGGGGTAATGGTAATGCAGGCACGGGAGCAGCACAACCAGGCAAGGAGGTTGTCCGTCAAGACGATAGAGTTCAGTTTTATGCCTTTATGGGCAAGACCGAGGCAGAGACATCTGTCTGTGACCGGATGGCTAATGAGTTGTTTGATCTGGGTTCGAATTTTTCATACGTGTCAGTACATTTTTCCTTTGGATTTGGTGCGGTTTGTGATGTACTTAATGCTATCATCCATGTTTCTACCCCAGTTAGAGATTTTGTCATAGTAACCCATGTTTATCGTGCTTGTTCTATTATGTTTATGGGTTTCTAAACTTGGGCAGATTTGGTAATTTTTTATATGAATGACTTTGATATAATCTTAGGCATGACTTGGTTTTCCCCCTATGATGTTGTGTTAAATTTTAACACTAAGTCTGTGACTTTAGAGATTTCTAGTAGGAAAAAGTTAGAGTGGTAAGGGGTGTACAAGCCTAAGCCAACTAAGGTCATATCTTCCATTCAGGCTAGTAAACTGGTGAGGTAGAGGTGTTTGGCATATTTGTCTCATATTCGGGATGTTGAGGTTGAGTCTCCCACTATTGAGTCTATTACTATGGTGTTAAAATTTAGAGAAGTGTTTCCTACCAATTTTCCTGGTATGCCTCCGGGGATATAGATTTGTGCATTGATTTGGAACCTGGTACCCACCCCATTTCCACTCCTCCTTATCGCATGGCCCCGATAGAGTAAAGTGAGCTTAAAGCTCAAATTCAGGAACTTTTTGATAAAGGCTTCATCCGTCCTAGTGTTTCCCTTGGGGTGCTCCTGTCTTGTTTGTTAAGAAAAAGGACGATAGTATACGGATAGACTATCGACAATTGAATAGGGTCAACATTCAAAATAAGTATATGTTGCCGTAGATAGATGATCTTTCTGACCAGTTTTAAGATTCATCTGTTTTCTCTACGATTGATCTATGGTTTGGTTACCATCAATTAAAGATTAGTCCTGATGATGTACCCAAAACGGCATTTAGAACCCGCTATGGATATTATAAGTTTTTAGTGATGTCATTTGGATTGACCAATGCTCCTGCAACTTTCATGAGTTTGATGAATGGTGTGTTCAAACCATTTCTGGATTCATTTGTTATTGTTTTCATTGATGACATTTTGGTCTATTCAAATAGTAAGGAATAGCATGCCGACCATCTCTATATTGTTCTAGGTGTTCTCGGGAGAGAAAAGTTATATGCCAATTTTTCCCAGTGTGAGTTCTGGTTGGATTTAGTTGCCTTTTTGGGACATATAGGTTCAAGGAAAGATGTCATGGTAGATCCCCAAAAGATTGAAGCGATTAAGAACTGGGTCCGGTCCAGCTTTGTGACTGAAGTTAGGAGTATCGTGGGGCTCGCTAGCTACTATCATCAGTTTGTGTAAAGCTTTGCTTCTATTGCCACACATTTTACAAGGTTTACCAAAAAGTGGGTGCCTTTCTAATGGACCAAAAACTGTGATGAGAGAATTCAAAAACTCAAGACTCTTCTGACCACAACACTTATTCTGGCACTACCAGTGAAAGGTAAAGATTTTATTATTCATTGTGATGCTTCACATTCAAGTTTGGGTGTGGTGTTAATGCAGGATAAGAATGTTATAGCTTATGCATCGTGGTAGTTGAAGGTGCATGAGAGGAATTACCCAACCCATGACTTGGAATTTGCAGCGGTAGTGTTTTCTCTTAAGATCTGGAGACATTACATTTATGGTGTCAAGTGTGAGGTGTTTACTGATCATCATAGTCTACAACATGTATTCACTCAAAATGATCTTAATTTTAGACAGCGAAGGTGGATGGAATTACTTAAGGATTATGATGTGACCATCCAGTATCATCCGGGCAAGGCTAACGTAGTGGAAGATGCACTAACCTGGAAAACGGTGAGTATGGGTAGTCTAGCTTGCTTGAGTGTATCCAAGTGATCTTTGGCTAAGAAAATTCAAACCTTGGAAGCTAAATTCATGTAGTTGGGCATCTCAAAGAAAGGTTGGATGTTAGCTACCATTGAGGTGAGGGTCACGTTCATTGAGGAGATCAAGCTCAAATAGTTTAAGGCTGAGAATTTAAATGAACTTAGAAAGAAGAAACTGTTTAGTAAAGCACAAGACATGGATCTTGATGCGGGCCGTATGCTCAGCTTTAAAGGAAGGATTTGTGTTCCTCGAATAGATGACTTCATTCAGAAATTGTTGACAGAGGCTCATGGTTTGTGGTATTCCATTCATCCGTGTGTGACAAAGATGTACCAAGATTTGTAGCGACTTTATTGGTGGCCTAGCATGAAGAAAGACATAGATGAGTTTGTGGCTAAGTGCCAAAACTGTCAGCAAGTAAAGTATGAACATCAAAGCCCTGCAGGTTTTTTTCGGAGAATGCCAATTCCGGAATGGAAGGGGGAAAGGATAGCTATGGATATTGTGGTTGGTCTCCCCAAGACTTTGGGGAAATTTTATTCTATTTGGGTAGTGGTTGACAAATTGACTAAGTCAACCCATTTTATTCCAGTCAAAATAGACTATAAGGCTCAGCTGTTCGCTAAGGTTTATGTGAAAGAGATAGTGAGGCTTTGTATCATCTCAGACCGTGGTACGCATTTCATATCCAAGTTTTGGAGGAATTTGCATGATGTGTTGGGCACTCAACTCACTTTTTGTATAGCTTTCCATCCACAGACAGCTGGGCAATCAGAAAGAACTATTCAAGTGTTAGAGGACATGTTGAGGGCATGTGTGATTAATTTTGGAGGACATTGGGATGAGTTCTTACCATTGTGTGAGTTCTCATATAATAGCAGTTACCATTCTAGCATTGACATGGCACCATTTGAGGCACTTTATGGAAGGGGATGTAGATCACCCATAGGATGGTTTGATGCTTGAGATGTGAAACCTTTGGGGGTTGATTTGGGGAAAGATGCTCAGGATAAGGTGAGGAGTATCCAAGCTAAGCTTCTAGCAACCTAGAGTCCACAGAAAAAGTATACGGACCGTAAGGTAAGGGACATAGCCTTTCAGGATGGTGAGCAAGTTGTTCTGAAGGTGTAACACATAAAGGGGGTAATGAGATTCGGTAAGAAGGGCAAGCTTAGTCCTACATACATTGGTCCATTTAAGATTCTTGATTGTGTACGACCAGTGGCTTATAGATTGGTCTTACCCCCTAGCTAATCTGGAGTCCATCTAGTGTTTCATGTGTCCATGTTGAAGAAGTATCATGGGGATGAAGTAATTCATAAAATGGGACTCAATTTTGTTAGACGAGGACCTTCAGTATGAGGAGGAACCGATTGCAATTCTTGATCGTCATATGCGGAAGCTGAAGACCAAGGAGATTAAGTCCATGAAAGTTCAATGGAAGCATCTCCAGTTGAGGAAGCTACTTGGGAAACTGAGAAGGACATGCGAGACAAGTATCCCTAGTGGTTCGACGATTCAGGTACTACTCTAACCTTACTTTAACCCATTTTTCCAAGTTGTCACTCGGGGACGAGTGATGGGTAAATTGGTATCTATTGTGATGACATATTCCCTTCGTTATAGAAAAGCCAACGGGGAAATAATTAGGCCAGAAAAACTATTTGTTTTATCTTGTAAATTCCTAGCCTAGTCCAGATTTGTATGAAATTTGAGTCATGAGAAGTCTAGGGAAATCTGGTAATGAATAAGAGATTCAATAATGAATTTGAACACATGAGTGGATAGCTAAGATGGAAAGGAACCCGTACAACTTTACGGAATCGAATTTGGGCGAGTAGATCTCCTGAAACTGATCTTAGCGTGAGCATGTAGTTTTTGAATGTCCTAGTTTGAATGTGTGTTGTGAAATGGGAGATTGGAACTCAACTTTTGAGGTTTTGTCTTTATGTAAGCCGTCAGGGCGAGGCCACTATAGCAGGTTGGGGACCGCTGTGGCGAGTCAGTCACGAATTAAGTCGAGTAAAAACCCCAATTTCGTTATTATTGTGCAAATTTCGTTGTTGAGAGCTAAGAGACGAACTAGGGAAAGTTCTTGTCAGTTTTCCACCTCTTATAGCGCTAAAGGTAAGGTTTATACTCCTCTAATTTGTTTTTTGATCTGTAGAACTTAGATTCACAGGTAAATATCGTTGGGGGAGGGTTTTGGCTTGAAGTTGATGGTAGGAAAAAGCCCTAGTTGCACCTTAGGATCATGGGTTTGGACTTGGGTTTGTTATAATCCGGATAATTGAACCTTAATTTATTGATCCTTATGTATATTAATTGTTTGTAGACATAGATGTCACGACCCGTGAGCACCCGCTAGACGTAACACGGCGTACTCAACCCCGAAGGGGTCTTATACAAATCTCTTAGTCATTCATTGCATTCAATAATGAAAATAGCGCAGAATTTAAAACTTATTTAAATCAAAACATTCAAACTTCATTAAAAACAACTTTTGACACAGCGGAAGACTAAGTCTCACATGGCCATCTTAACCAAAACTTTAACAAGGTAGGGTCACAGCCCTTTACAATTGAAATCTTACCAATAGTCTCAAAATACGAAAGAACTAGAAACAATAGAAGTCTTTGTCCTCGACATGTGAGGACGTACCAAAAAGAGGTCTTGAGAGAAAACTCTAATCCCAAGCTTAACTAGAGAATGCGATTACCTGCCGAAACCTACACTTGTAGTTAAAAAGGTAGAAATATGGATTAGCACACAAAAATGTACCAAGTATGATGACCATGCAAAAACATGTTAAAAAGGGACATTTTGTTGAAAGTCATACTTTATGCCATTTTCGTAAAACTTCATGAACATTTATCAAAGAGGCATATCATAAGTTACAACAAACCAACAAGACGTAAGCACATTCGTTAGGTAAGTCATTTCATCATCTAAGGACCTATATCTAAAGTTGCCCTAAGATACACCTAAGTAAGACATGAAGTGGCAGCCCATACTACCTCTTCAATACAAACCTAGGTGTTCCTCACGGCTACAATAAATAAGAACATTTACAATTCAACACAACATGCTAAGTAACTCCTTTCAACAATATAAGCTACTCGGTCATCATTTCATTTAGACAATAAGTCAACAATGTTCATTTAATTCATTTAGGAAACCTTCATGCATTTAGAGGACTTTCACACATTTAGTCCTTAAGACTTAGAGAACTCACTATAGCACCTTCAAAGCCTACTCGTGCAATGTATAGATAGAATCCCATACTACTACCTACACTTTGTAGAACCTATCCAGTAACTAGAGTGCACATCTCACATGATGGAAATGAGATTTTAACCAACATAGACCATGCAAGCTAGACATGGAGTCCGGTGTCGTATAGCCCCACACCATAAAGAGGTGTTCCACTGGCCTAAGGTAGAATGATAACATTAGCTCGGATGAATCCTTAGCTTGGATGAAATCCATTGGCTATTATCCTATGTGGGCACATAGTTATGAGATAGGAAGATGTTCATTGGAACTCTTAGCCTAACATTGGGAGAGTTTCCATCTAACCATAGCCACTCAGTGCTTAGCCTACATTCCCATAACTTATTTCATTCACATTATATTAGTGTATTAGGGAGGAATGCCATAGGCCTATCAACCCATGATACATCATTACTAAGGAAGGAATTCTATAACCCTATCGATCCATGGTACATTAAAGGATAGCTCTAGGGTCCTCACAAAAAGAATGCCACTAGCCTATTGATTCATGGTCCTTCATTACATGTTTATACTAATGAACAGAATGCCACTAGCCTATCAATTCATGGTACATTGACTCATTAAGAAAGGAATGCCACTAGCCTATCGATTCTAGAGTCTTCACTACATTAGAGCATTTATGAAAAGAAATTCATAGCCATCAAGTCAAGACACATTCATACTACAAGAAAATGGTGCATGAGCTTACCAATTCTAGATTCAACATTCACATTATAGAAAATCTTCACATTCCAACATTATCATTCATGTGTGTCAAGTAGAGTAATAGCATTTCAATACTAACACAAAATACATTGAATACATGTTCCTCATTCTATCATTGAATCACATGAAAGTCCTTCACATTATACAATCATGTACCCAACATCATGACAATACTTCAATTCCTCATATAATGCCTTCAAGGCCATAATCACAATGTACATGTAAGTAAACATCTCCACCTTTCAAGTGGATCAATATGCAATGTAATGTAAACACCTCCACCTTTCAAGTGGATCAACAATTCAAGAGTAACTCTACTACATGAGAATTAGGTCACAACTTACCCTTCTTCAAAGCCATAATCACCATTACTCAATCCTCCACAATTCAGCATAGATAGGCATATATAATAATAGAAATCAATAATACAACTCAATCTAAGCACAATTCTATCAACATCCATTCAAAATCATAAAACCCACTTCATAAGCCAAATTTAGGAATCTAGAGAAAATTCATCGGTTTAAAGAGTGAAATCATCCTAAATCATCAATTAACCATCAATATAATCTTAATATGACATTAGTAAACCTTTGAAATCGTTTACTAGAAGAACCCAAGAGATTGAGTAAAACTCTTGAAATTTCATGAACTTGAAAACTTTTTTGGAATTGACTCTAGGGTGTAAACTAACCCTAGATGAAGGATCATCATACCTTTTACTACGATTTTCCCAAGAAATTTGATGAGGAAAACCTTGACTCCCAACCCTAGCAACAACTTCTTCTTCTTCCTTGAGTTAGAGAGAGAAATATAGAGAGAGAAGAACTCTGGGGTTTTTATTTGGGTCCTTTGATTAATGAGGTAAAATAGTTGTTAAAATGACTTAAAACCATATATATACAAGATATATATCTATTTCAAACGATCCCACATCAATACAACTTAAATAAGAAATTACCAAAAAACCCCTAAATGAGGTAGCCCCTACAGGGACCACGCCCACTTTTACGGGTCGTGAGGGGCGCCATGGGTCGTGATGGTGCCCGTGGTCATTGAGGCAGTGTGCCACCTCTTCCTTATCAAGCCCTCCAAGGCCTTGCAAGTCCACAGAAGCTCCCACGATCCGTGGTCAACACCACGAGTCGTGGTGATGCTCGTGAGGTATGGGGCAGCAACTAGGCAAAGTTGCCTTGCCTCATTGAGGCTAAGTGAGCATCACGCCCAAGTTGATGGACCGTCTAGGGCACCACGGCTCGTGGTGGTTCCCGTGGTCTTTGGGGCAGTATCTCCTGCAACTTGCAACACCTCGCACCAAGCTAAGGCAATCCCACGAGCCTTCTCACGACCCGTGGTCATGACACGAGTCGTGAAGTGGCTCGTGAAGGGGAGCCTTGGCTTGGCACCCTTCTAGGGCTTACTGCCTAGCCACCACGGGTGGCAACATGGATCGTGGTGACCACCACGGGTCGTGAAGATCCTCGTGGCCTAGGGAGGCAGTAGCTAGGCTAAGCTTTAGGTAGCCTAGGTTCCCAAACCATAGCTTACACCCAACACCCTTAGCCCTTGCCCTTAACTCTTGACGTTAATCCCCATGCTTAGGCTCTAGTTTAACCTATCATTTTTTAAGTCGTTACATTATCCCCACTTAGGAACATTCGTCCTCGAATGACACTTAAACACTTTAAGGAGATAACGAGTCAAGACTAGCAACCCAACCATCATGACACATCTATAAAATGCACAACCTTATAGGAGGAAACATCAACTCCATATCAATAAGCTCAAAACACAACAAGAAGGTAGGAACTACTTCTACAAACTCATTATGCACAAAACATTAACGTTTCTCATTTCATTGGAGGAACTTCCTTCTCCTCATCACAACATGCCCATTAACACATTATAAGGGACTTATGCAACTCTTTCAACAACACATTTAAGCATGTTCAACAAGCCAACTCTTGAAGCATTTAGGCATTCATCATAGATGCATATCAACATGAGGAACATAATAATGAAAACTCATTTTCTCATATGAACATAAACTTCATTAAAACATGCATAACATAAGGAGACCATGGAAACCTATGTTTTTCACATAAGACTCCAAAACATGCAACAAGCTACTAGGAACTCTTGGTCTCAAGCTTGAATAGGAATAAGAGGAAAGAGATAAGGATAACAAAACTCACCACAACCTACTATTCAACATACCATCCCCCACTTAAGGGTAAACCCAACTAAGGATATTATGAACAACAACAAAAATATCTCATTACAACAAAAAGGAACTACAACTTACCGGTACTTTCATCCGGATCAACTCATTTGTCCTTGTTAGCTTCAAGAGCATAGAAGCGTTTCTTCTTTGGAGCATTAGGATCCGGGCCAAGCTTGTCTGGCCTCCCTTCCCCTAGCCGTAAGAGTAGGACAATTTCTCACTTGATGATCACTTTT
This sequence comes from Solanum bukasovii, assembly GCA_029582585.1. Lineage (NCBI taxonomy): Eukaryota > Viridiplantae > Streptophyta > Magnoliopsida > Solanales > Solanaceae > Solanum > Solanum bukasovii. The sequence continues at coordinate 28,281 of JAJOOI010004567.1, forward strand.
GCCACATCCATAGCATCCACCAGTACCAGCTAGGCACTTCCCATGATGCCTCTTCCCACAAGTGGTGCAAAGAGGTTTAGAAGATTGAAATCCACCACCTTTCTCTTCATTAGCCGTAGGAACTCTAGAAGAATCTTGGTTAGGAGCCCTCTTCTTGAACCTAGGTTGACCTTGCTCATCGGATCTACCTCTCTTCAAATCCCTAGGGTTAGACACCAAGGATGGAGAATACTTAGACAATAGGGTGAACTTCAAGGAATATTCCTCCACACTCATATTACCTTGCCTAAGGTTTATAAACTCCTCAACCCTAACTTCCCTCTTCTCACGGGGAAAGTACTTACCAAGGAAGGCTCTCTTAAACTCCTACCATTCTATAGGATCCGCTTCAACCAGCCTATTGGCTTTCCATTGAGTGAACCACACTTGGGCCACCTCTTTCAATTGGTAGGAAGCCAACTCCTCTTTTTCCCTAGAAGTTACTCCCATAGCATCTACAATCTTATAAACTTCATCCAAGAATTCTTGGGGATCTTCTCCCATTCTAGAGCCAAGAAAGATAGGAGGGTTCATCCTCACAAAGTCTTTCAACCTTGAGGCTACGGTACTTTCATTAGCATTCACCCTAGGCCCCACATCTCTATTTTCTTGAGTTGTCATGGCTCGGGCTAGGGTTAGAAAAGCTGCCCTAATCTTCTCATTGGTCAAGTCCGGGGAAACCACCGGAACTTCATTCTCTTGATTGCCTAGAGGCACTTGGCCACCTTGAAGACCTTGAATACCTTGGGGAGGGACTCCCTCATTCACCACCTCCTCATCAGCCCTTCTTGGATTAGCCCTTGTATTCATTTCCTAAAAACACAAGAGGAAGGATTAGGAGAAGGACACTTATAGAACTACACTCTAAGGCATGACTTCAAGAATATGAAGGAAGGGTAACTTCTAACGTCATATAGCCTCTCGTTCATAGATGTGTCGCGACTCACACCGATGAAGAAGACTCTTCTAGATGTGGCTTGTGAGACTTTGATCCTAAAAACCATTTCCAAAATCTTATGCTCTGATATCCTGTTTGTCACGACCCGAGAGCACCCCCTAGTCGTAACACGGCGTACTCGACCCCGGAGGGGTCTTATACAAGCCTCATAGTCATTCATGCATTCAATAATGAAAATAACACTTAATTTAGAACTTATTTAAATCCAAACATTCAAACTTCATTAAAAACAACCTTTAAAGGACACAACGGAAGACTAAGTCTCACATGACCATCTTAACCAAAACTTTAAAAAGGTAGGGTCACTGCCTTTTACAATTGAAATCTTAACAATAGTCTCAAAATATGAAAGAACTAGAAACAATAGAAGGCTTTGTCCTCGACATGTGAGGATATACCAAAAACTGGTCTTGAGAGAAAACTCTAATCCCAAGCTTCACTAGATAATGCGATCACCTGCCGAAACCTACACTTGTAGTTAAAAAGGTAGATATATGGATTAGCACACAAAAATGTATGAAGTATGATGACCATGCATAAACATGCTAAAAAGGGACATTTTATTGAAACTCAAGCTTTATGCCATTTTCGTAAAACTTTATGAACATTTATCAAAGAGGCATATCATAAGTTACAACCAACCAACAAGACGTAAGCACATTCGTCAAGTAAGTCATTCATCATCTTAAGACCTATATCTAAAGTTACCCTATGATACACCTAAGTAAGACATCAAGTGGAAGCCCATACTACCTCTTCAATACACACCTAGGTGTTCCTCATGGCTAGAATAAATAAGAACCTTTACAATTCAACACAACATGCTAAGTAACTCATTTCATCAATATAAGCTACTCAGTCATCATTTCATTTAGATAATAAGTCAACAATCTTAATTTAATTCATTTAGGACACCTTCATGCATTTAGAGGACATTCACACATTTAGTCCTTAAAACTTAGAGAACTCACTATAGCACCTTCAAAGCCTACTCGTGCAATGTATAGATAGGATCCCATACTACTACCTACACTTTGTAGAACCTATCCAGTAACTAGAGTGCACATCTCACATGATGGGAATAAGTGTTTAACTAACATAGACCATGCAAACTAGACATGGAATTCGGTGTCATATAGCCCACACTGTAAAGAGGTGTTCCACTTGCCTAAGGTAGAACGATAAGATTAGCTCAGATGAATCCTTAGCTTTGATGAAATCTGTTGACTAATATCCTATATGGGCACATAATTATGGGATAGGAAGATGTTCATTGGAACTGTTAGCCTAACATTGTGAGAGTTTCCATCTAACCATATCCACTCGTTGCTTAGCCTACATTCCCATAGATTATTTCATTCACATTACATTAGTGTATTAGAGAGGAATGCCATAGGCCTATTGACCCACAATACATCATTACCAAGGAAGGAATGATATAAGCCTATTGATACATGGTACATTAAAGGATAGCTCTAGTGTCTTCACGAAAAGAATTTCATTAGCCTATCGATTCATGGTCCCTCATTACATACTTATACTCATGAACGGAATGCCACTAGCCTATCGATTCATGGTACATTGACACATTTAGAAAGGAATGCCACTAGCCTATCTATTCTAGAGTCTTCACTACATAAGATCATTTATGAAAAGAATGCATAAAGCCTAACAATTCATAGCCATCAAGTCAAGACAAATTCATACTACAAGAAAAGGGTGCATGAGCCTACCAATTATAGATTCAACATTCACATTATAGAAACTCTTCACATTCCAATATTATCATTCATGTTTGTCAAGTAGAGTAATATCCGTTCAATATTGACACAAAATACATTGAATACATGTTCCTCATTCTATCATTGAATCACATGAAAGTCCTTCACATTATACAATCATGTACACAACATCATCACAATACTTCAATTCCTCATATAATGCCTTCAAGGACATAATCACAATGTACATGTAAGTAAAAACCTCCACCTTTCAAGTGGATCAATATGCAATGTAATGTAAACACCTCCACCTTTCAAGTGGATTAACAATTCCAGAGTAAGTCTACTACTTTAAAATAAGGTCACAACTTACCCTTCTCGAAGGCCATAATCACCATTACTCAATCCTCCAAAATTCACCATTGATAGGCATATATAATAACAGTAATCAATAATACAACTCAATCTAAGCACAATTCTATCAACATCCATTTAAAATAATAAAACCCACTTCATAAGCCAAATTTAGGAATCTAGAGAAATCTTGGATTCAACGAGTGAAATCATCTTAAATCATAAATTAGCCATCAATATAATCTTAATATGACATTATTAAAGCATTAAAATCGTTTAATAGAAGAACCCAAGAGATTAAGTAAAACCCTTGAAATTTCATGAACTTAAAAACTTTGAAAACTTATTTGGAATTGACTATAGGATGAAAACTAACCCTACATTAAGGATCACCATAACTTTTACTACGATTTTCCCAAGGAGTTTGATGAAGAAAATTTTGACTCCAAACCCTAGCTCCCACTTCTTTTTCTTCCTTGGGTTAGAGAGAAAACTATAGAGAGAGAAGAACTTTGGGGTTTTGAATTGGGTCCTTTAATTAATGAGGTAAAATAGGTGTTAAAATACTTAAAACTAAATATATACATGATATATATCTATTTAAAATGACCCCACATCAATACAACTTAAATAAGAAATTACCAAGAAACCCCTAAATGAGGCAGCCTCTTCTGGGACCAAGCCCACTTGTACGGGTCGTGAGGGGAACCATAGGTCGTGGTGGTTCCCGTGGTCCTTGAGGCAGTGTGGCCCCCCTTCCTTGCCAAGCCCTCCAAGTCCAAGGCAAGTGCACGGAAGCTCCCACGATCCGTGGTCAACACCACGAGTCGTGGTGATGCTCGTGAAATATGGGGTAGCAACTAGGCAAAGTTGCCTTGCTTCCTTGAGGCTAAGTGAGCCTCACGCCCAAGTTGACGGACCGTCTAGGGCGCCACGGCTCGTGGTCTTTGGGGCATTATCTCGATTAACTTTCAACACCTCCCACCAAGCTAAGGCAACCTCACGAGCCTTCCCACGGCACGTGGTCATGATCATGAGTCATGAAGTGGCTCGTGAAGGGGAGCCTTGTCTTGGCACCCTTCTAGGGCATACTGCCTACCCACCACGGGTGTCACCATGGCTCGTGGTGACCCCAGGGGTCGTGAAGATACTTGTGGTCTAGGGAGGCAGTAGTTAGGCTAAGCTTTAGGTAGCCTAGGTTCCTAAACCATGGCCTACACCCAACACCCTTAGCCTTTTCCCTTAACTCTTGACGTTAATCCCCACGCTTAGGCTTTAGTTTAATCTATCATTTTCCAAGTCGTTACGCTAGATCAAGCGGAAAGAATCTAGAAAGGTAAGATTCAAGTGCCTTAGGAGATTCAATGTTTTTTTAAGGTAGGTGATGGTTTGATTTCATGTTTATGTGATGTATGTTGGTAATTGCTTCATTGTAATGCATTTATGTATGTGAATGTAGCATTGTTGATCAAACCTCATGAAATGCGTATGAATGACCAATTGTATGCCATAAATCAACACTTGATTGTATGACTATGAGTATGTACATTATGGGTGTGAATGTGATTGTGGTTGTGTTGATTGGATCGGGTGTCATGTTCCGACACATATATTGGATCGGGTATCACATTCCAACACATATATAGGATTGGGTGTCACGTTCCGGCACACTAATTGGGATCGGATGCCAAATTACGGTAGACTAACAGTTTGGGTATGGGTTGCATGAGAGGACCATTTAAATGTCATATTTACTTGTTGAGAATGTGGATTCGTACGTTGCTCTTGAATTGATAACTGTGTATATATTCAGTACATGTCATGTTTAATATGTTGTGACTGCCTATATATGCTTCACTTACTAGAATAGCCGCGCGATCCTACCAGTACACTATGGTTGTGTACTGATACTGCACTTGCTCGTTCTTTGTTGAATACAGGGAATCTTCAGGTGGGTATTGATAGACCTCAACTAGGAGATTAGTGATCGAGACTGGATTTCAAGGGTGATCCATTTCTTTCAAACTGCCATGGAGTCCTTCTTATTGTTTAGTCCATTTCCTTCGGACTCAGACTATTTAGTTATTTCTTATGTTAATTGGGGGTTGTACCCCTTTTCTTAGACTTGTTGAATTTAGATGTTTTGGTACAATGAATTTCAGTTCTAGGGGTTAACTTTCGCAATAGTTGATTAGTTGTTTTGTTGAACTTCCGAAGTTTATGGGAGCTCCTTATTTCTCTTGTCATTTAATCCTTCTTTCGTATCTTTAAATGTCTATCTTTTCGTTAAGTTGTGTAGTTGGGTTGTAGTAGTGGTTCTCCCATCGAAGGGTTAGTGTGGGTGCCAATCACGATGGTCTGGGTCGTGACAATGTCTTGGCAAGGCAAGAATTAGGTCGAACGTAGTTCAGAAAACTTGTTCTTTAAGTGTTGTTAGTTTTTTTTCTTTCATAACTTCTCTTTTTTTCTAATCTCTTTTTCTTGATTCATATTTTTTGTGAGTCAATTGTTTTATTCTTCTTGTTTACTGTATTTTGATTCAAAAAGAGGGATATCAAAGAAAAAATAAAACGAAGGCTCATAAGGGGTAGCAAGGTATTACACAGTAGCATAACAAATTGTCTTCGTCATACTAATCTTTAAGAATATAAAATACAAACATGCCTTTTAAGATGATAAGTGAAAATCATATAATCTATCTTTACAACATATGTATTGATGGATATGTATGTCGTTTTTGTTCCATATTTTTCAATTAAGAATCTCCATTTGGGCAATATCTTCTTCACAACAAATGCATTATGTCCTTCAAAAGGGGGACTTGCCTTTTAACATCTTTAGATATCAAAGGAAGTGTAAAAAAAATTCAGTCCTTTATTAATTTTCTAAATTATATTTCCCATTTTAAAACTTATTTAGTGTATTCATTTAATGACTAGAGATGATTTTAAGAATTAACCAAAGTTTTTGCGTGTATATCATATCATCAAAGCTGAAATAAAAAGAGAGAGAGATATATATATATATAGGGAGATAAATAGAATGAATCAAAGTGACACAGAACAAAGATACTATTAAGTGAAAGGCAGATTGACTTGATGACAAGACGATAAACTAAATTTTATGTTACAATCTTGTAATAACCGAAACTAAGACAAGACTCAACAAACATACAAAATAAAATAAAAGATAGAAGGGTTTTCACTCACTAAAATAAAATAAAATAAACGATATTTTTGACTCACTAAAATAAATAAAATAAAAAATTTGAATTGCATAGCAGAAATGAAGACAAAAGAAATGACCCATGCACTCTTTTCTAGAATAAAGAAGCGTATCTTTCTAATAACCAAGCTTGACATCTTAGCCAATAATTTGCACATTAATCTTTATTGAAGCTTCACCAATGTCAATTATTTTTTCTTGAGAAATAAGAGAGTTGTCATAATCTTTGTCATCACATATCATATTAATAAAGTATTCATCATTAGGTACCGACGGAGGATTCTGAGTAACATTCGGGAGTTCATCATTTTAGATCACAATCATCTTTGCTTGGATCATCTTTTCCACCTCCCATTTTAAAGTTTGATAATCTTTAGTACTGTGCCCTTGAGAATCAGAGTGGTACGTGTTGCAGAATTGAAATCATTTGCACGTGGATCTACATACTTTTGAGGAATCAGCTTTATTATATTCAAATGTTTCAATTTCTGAAATGAACTTGTGTAAGACTTCCAATTGCTGTGAAATTATTTCTAGGCCTCTGATCACCTCTAAATTCCTGTCTAGGTCAAGGATTATAGGGTGCTTGAAAAATTAGTGTAGAAGGATGAGTGTGCTGATGTGTTGGTGGTCACTATTAAGGATAACTTGGTGGATGTTCATATGGTTGTGAACTATAGAGTGCATATTGAGGTGGGACCTTATGGTATTGTGTGCCTTGCATGAAAGGATAAAATGATGGGATTGAGACAGTGCATATTGATAAAGTGGACCCTTTAAACATCTTTTTGTCCCTGATATAATAGTAGTTACATCCTCCTTCATTTTCTTTCCACCGAGGCTTTGTGATCCATTTTTAATCACTTGTGGCATGGCTTTCAAAGACACTTGACTTACAATCTTTCCATAAATAATGTCATTTTCCACCATTTAACAAAACTTAATAACTTCGTCAAATATTTTTCTAACAACGGAAAGCAAATAATGAAACCATCAATCATTTCATAATCCTTTATTAGTGGCTTAACCCTAGCAGCTTCCTCCCTCCACCTAATAGCATATTCAAGAAAATTTTCAGTGGGTTTTTTCCTTATGTTGGAAAATGAAGTGCAATCTAGCATTATGTCAATGTTATATTGGAATTATTGAAAAAGCATCAAGCCAAATCAGCATATGTATGGCAGTTAGAAATATCTTGATCTATGAACCATTCTAAGGCAATTCCCACAAAGATTACCCCAAAATAAGTAATGAGCAATTCTTCTTTGTTTCCAACCCCTCTTAGTTGATTACAATATCTCTTTAAATGAGCTACAGATCCCCTTCGTCATAATATTTCTTAAACTTTGGGATTTGAAAACTGGCAAGCAAATGAATGTGGGGAACATGCACAAATCACTAAATGAGATGTCAATGTGACATTCTAATCCCTTCATATCTATTACACTATGTTCCACGCTCTTCATTTTTCTAGTCATTTCTTCATGTTCCTCATTCTTAATGGTTTTCTCAAGTTCGACATGCGAACTATACTAAATAGTGTAGGGGTAAGATTCTTGAATTTTAATAGTCAGTTTAGGGGTAAAACCTCGATCATGTTGAACATTTGGTGGGGATCATTTAATTTATTTTGGTACCATTGTTGACTGTGAATCTATATTAGTCGGTGTAGTTTACATAAAGAGTGGATTACTTATCTTACGCTTTGTAAAACCTCGGAATCTAGTAGACTAAGTTAGGGCTAAGTAAGAGGGGAAGAGCCAAGGAAGGAAGCTTGGGGCAGCCTTCACCAAGAACTACCCACCTCCCACGACCACAATGACGGCTCGTGGTAGGGACCACAGTTCATATTGATGGGCGTGGTGAGCTAGGCAGTGAGCTCCCAAGATTCCCCAAAATAGGACCCTCTCCACGACCCACTAAACGGCTCGTGAAGGCCACCATGGGTCGTGGGAGGGGTGGTTGACTAGAGTTAAACTTTGGGGGATAAGGGGGTGGCAACCTAGCAACTAGTCAAGGGACCACGGGCACCACTACGGGCCGTATGACCCTTGACGGGCCATGGTTCCCCTTGTGTTGGTGAGTCAACAGCTTTAGTTCAGGGGTTTTTGGGTCTTTTTCTGTTTTAAGTAAATCAATACTATGTCATTTTACCCAAGCCTAGGACCTCTATATAAGTGATTTTAACCCCAAAACTCACCCTTTCAAGTCATTATTTTCAAAACCCAAAAGAAAATCAAAGTTCATCTCCCCAAAATATTTATCTCTTTAGAAACTTGGAGAAGAAGGAAGGATTTAAGCTAGGATCAAGGTCAAGCATCAATTCCTCCATTGAAGATAAGCATTTGGCTTTTAGGTACCATAGTTTTCATCCATGTATTCCTTCCATTCATAGAGTTCCCAAATTTCTCTTTTTCAAAGTTAGAATTCCCCAATTGAGTTAGAGTTTTCATCAATTGGCACGTGGTCTCTTCAATGTTAATTTAAATGATTGAATTATGATCTCTTATACATGAATTGATTAAATACTATAATTTTATGATGATTTCACCATGAATCTATGTAACCCCATGTTTTCAAGTTATAAATCATGTAATCTGGGATTTTTATTGTGAAGGAAGAGTTTTATGAAAATGAGCATGTATTTCTAGATTTACATGAATTTATGATGAAGTCCATATCTAACCCATGTTTTCTAAGCCTTGATGATTGAGAATGGGTTTTGAACCTCAAGAGGTAATTTATTGACTTATGCATTTTCTTATGAAATCTATGCAACTGTTTTAAGGGTGCTTTGAGAGTAAAGTACCAATGATGATGTTGTTGAAAGGATATTCTCATAAACACATACTACCATGCTTTGAAAGGTTTTCTCACATAATAAGGATTCTATGGTTGAAAGGATTTCTCACCTAATTAAATCAAAGATTAAAAGCTATTATGAAAAGATCATGGATGGTGAAAGATTTTCTCATGCATGGTCTAAGGAGCTATCCAAATGAAGCTAGCTTGGATTGGTTATCCAAGGATACCTTTCCATGGATCATAACCTTGCTAGGATTTTCAAGATGACGTGCCTTTCCATGGATAATAAGGTCAAGTAAGAAATGACTATTACGTGGGATTTATGCTTAGAACCGAGAGGATATTGAGATAGAAGCTCTCACATTAGTAGAGGTCGGATTTCTAGCACCAATCTTCTTATCCTTTACCTATGTGTCCCCATAGGATGATTGTCTAAGATAGACATTAGCTAGTGGACCAACATATGCTAGAAGTTCATGGTTCTACCTTGGCAAGTAGGACAACCCTTTTTTAGTGTGGGAGACATCGGGGGATCATGTTATAGCTCACATAGTCTCTATGTCGGTTAAGGGTAATACCCCACATTAATAATAGACTAAGGTTACTTCAAGAAGTATCACATATGAGTTCAAAGATGATGTTATCTTTCATTGGCCATGGTTTTATGACTTATGTTTTCTAACTCTCTTATAGCATGCTTTATCTTGGTAATTTGCATGTCATGAAATGAAATGTCCCTTTTAAGCATGATTTAAATTGTTAATGCATAGCTATCATACTAGGTACATTGTTTTGTACTAACGCATACTCTTACCTACATTTTCCCAAATGTAGGGTCATCAGTTTTGTGGCTAGTCGTTAATTTTGAGATTCCTGAGCTTTAATGAGTCCTCATGATTCGAGGTCGGACTTTTATTATCTTAGTTTCCCTATTGCATTTCAGTTTTGAACATGATGTATGGGCTAGGCGCAATTTCATTCTATTGTACTAGATGGCTATATTGAGACAAGAGTTTTAGACTTCCGTTTTTCTTTATAAAATCCTTGGACTTGGACTATTGTTCTACTTTTATTATTTTATTTCTTATGTTATGAGAGCTAAGTGGCTTGTATGGAGTCCTTCGGGGTTCTATATGCCATGTTACATCTAGGAAGTACCCTTGGGTTGTGACATGCGTATTCTAAGGGCGTATTGTGGAAGTTCCAGCGACGTTGGATGTGTTAGCATAATAAGGGCCAAATCCAGGGTGATAAACTAAATCACTTGTCGATACTTTGATAGGGTATGACATATTAGTATTTAGATACTCATGAATTGTAGATGGTGGAGCTTGTCCGTTCATCCAAACTTCGTACATTTCAGTCATTTGTTTTCTCAACATCCTTACTTCCTCTAAAGACAAATTCTTGTGAAATCTCTTGATTTTGGACTTCATCATTATCTGGCTTTGTTCCATCTTTGCATGTCATTCTCTTTTCCATTTGACCTTGTATAATATGAATGAGATGTGAGTTTAACCTCAAACCAACCACCATTATACTAACTGTGTGCATGAACAATAAAGTTTATTAGAGTTAGACATTCTTCAGCTTTAATCACATGTTCCACATTATGCATACGCATGTGTTTTTATTTATAGAATGAGCTTAGAGAACCTAATTTCTAATTCTGACTTGCTCAACTATATCCATTTCTTGATTATTATTTATTTATTTTTCAACAGAATGATTTAATAATGCATTGATCAAATTTGATTAGGATTGTGTATGTAACATTCTTGAGTACATGAATAAGATCCTTGTATAATTTATTATTAGTATATTTTTGACTAAAACTAAATAACAATGCTTCTTTCTTCTTTTTCTTTTTTAGAACTTTAAGATAAAATCTTTTGTTTTCTTGAATTACTAAAAAGATATTTAATAAAATTCTATTTATGATCTTGAACTTCTTACAAAAATGAAATAAAAAATAAATAAAGAAAAAAGTTTTTGACTTTTTCGTTTGAATAGGGAATTCGAAAAGTTCTAACATTACCTTAATAAGGTAAAAACTTTTTTTTGGTAAGTAGATAAAACAAATATTTTTTGAATAAATATCAAAGCTTCTTATTTTTTTTTTTATTTTTTTTTTTGACGTAGGAAATAAATGTTTTTTTTTTAATAAAGATCACCGAATCTAAAAAGAGGTGCCTATGTATCTTATTAGGATGAGAATAAGGTGTGTGTAGTTCATCCAATTAGACAGTTAAATAATTTTTTATTTCTTTTTAGATTGGAAATTTGTTGAAAATGCAACTATGTTTTGTCTCTATTTTTCTATTAAAAAAATATTTTGAATTCTCTTTATGTGAACTATGAAAGAAAACCATTTTTTGTGATTTTGTGTAGGAATAAAAAAATATTTTTCTTTTCGTAAGATATGCATAAAAACATAAACTTCTAAAATAAGAAATATTTTTGTGTGTTTTCTCTATCGTTTTTATTTAGTTATTTATTTAAAATTGAAGAAAATATTTTCTTTCATTTTCATTGATCACCATAAATTTTGGTCAATATGCGTAAAGCTTCCAAATAACACTTAAAATGATTTAGGTGGTCAGTTAATATTAGGGTACTTGTCTTAGACGGATCTGACTCTTTCATCGAAGCTGCAAAGTCAAGTACAAATGATGCAAAAAAATAGGAGACTACTAGGGATAACCATGTTTATGTTTCACGTTTACTAGGTTCAAATATAAAGGAGACAGGTGTTTAGACTGTCTTATTCGAGTGGACAACTCTAGCAAGGGAGGGACAACTTATTGGTAGCAGTGTTATTCTGACTTCATTGCCGGTCCAACCACCAAACATGTTTTACTAATAATCCTTCCTCAAGTGCCAAAACACTCTGGCATTATCTCAATAAAAGTAGGACTTACAACTGTATTCTTGTGACTGTGTGTGAAGTATTTTTTTTGGAGAATCAGAGGGGGTGCACAACAGAACACATTTTATAGTACAGTTCAACAATATCAAAGCGATAAAAGAACAAGTAGTATCTTAGGCCACCATATACAATATATCCATAAAACAATAAAATAAAGTAAAAGTCAATATTACAAAGTGCAATTTCTAGTTATTTCCCCAGCAGAGTCGCAAGAGATGTCACACCCCTTTTTACGACAAAAAAAAGATTTTTTCAATTATAGTGATGATATTGATTAGGGATTATATTATTTTGCAAGAGTCACCACTTGGAATTGAGTTATGGTGCTTTAAGTCATCTTTTAAATCCCTAACCAAAATGAAACTACTCTTTATTTTGGTCTGTGAAAATAAAAGACGGGGTAAGGAATTCTGTTGACCAAGAAAAATGTATTAGGCACCCGTCGAGTCCCGTGGCTCTAGAACGATTGCTTTTACCAACTTGTAATTACTTCAAACTATTTTTGGATAAAATTGTGTCTACAAGATCTAGTTCGATCATATTTATGTTAATGAAATTTATTAATATTAAATCAGATGCATAATTGCATTCTTGATTCTTAACATATAATAGCTTAAAAGTATAACTATTTTCTTCTCTCGATTGCATCACCTACTATTCTTTGTCTACAAATTTCACTTTACATTAAAGAAAAAATATTTAATATAATTATTTTTCCATGCTGCGTCAATACATCTTTGAGTCTTCTTTAAGTGTCTTAAAAAGATGTGGAACCAGATTCTTTATTGAAACCCATTGTTAGTATTACTTTTTTATTTAGTTAAAATTATGCTCATCTTTAAGTGGCTCAAAAAGATGTGAAACCATATTTTTTTATTGAAACTCATTTTTATAATAATAATAATTATTATTATTATTATTATTATTATTATTTTAAAAAAATATTTTGTACTTGTCTAATGTTAGAGACATTTATTCATCTCTTGTAAATTTGCGATTACTATTTTTTCTCAATCTCTTTTCATTTTATTTTTCTTTGCCATGAATTTTTGGACTATTTCACAAGTCAACCTAATGCTTTGTTATTATTTAAAGGCAAATTAATTAATTTAAGGCTATAAACTCTAGGCTTAGGCCAGAGATAACTATCAAAATGATGAACTGCATTAGTTTCTAGGTGACATTTTATATTGAAAGTATAATGTTCAACTCAACACTTTATTAAAGTACAAATCTATAAAGTAATGCAAATATTATAACATATTCTCCCCAACATTAAAAAAATTCATTTATAAGTGAGACAAAAAGAGCGATTCGAATACTATTAAATAAATACAAGTTAATACAAGAACAAGATATAACTAAATACTTATATGGATTAAATATTTACCACACTATTTATTTTCCTTTAACAAACTGTTGCGAGCTCCAATACACATTCTTCAAAATTGTTTATTCATAGAAAACAAGTTTTTGAAAGTCTTTAGCAATTGTCAGTTAAAAATATAAGTTAAAGTTAACGTATATCTCACATAATAATGCGCAGTATATGAATCATATAAAAATGTCAGACGAAAATACTTTGGATAAATTTAGGTTCTAGAGGACCTGTTTGATGATTTGGGGATTTTGACTCATTTAGAGATAGATATCTACAGTTTTGGTGTTCTAAATTCCTATTTTATGCTCTAAACTGGTGTTTAAATGCTAATTTGTAGCTATGAACACAAAACAGCAAGGCAGGGACATTATCGAGCAAAAAGAAGCGGAAAAGCTGAAACAGTTGAACAAAAGCAAGGTTGACGATCACCAAGACCACTCGGCGAGTCGCCGAGTGGCCCTTCAGCTCGACTAAACTTATAGCTTGCCAGCCCTGGGAAAAAGCCAACTCGATGACGGAAATGGCATTTCGGCAAACCGCTGATTGGATTAGCGCTGGAGATCCTGATTGCCTAAAGTTACAGAAGAGGAATGGTGAAGAGTCAAGTCAGAAGGTGATGGAAAGGGACATTTGACGCATCGCCGACCTTTTCGGCGATGCTCGACTAATTCCGCCGAATGGTTCCAAAACAAAAAATTAGGGAAAGTATAAATGCGATTTTAAAAAGAGTTTGAGGAGTTCAAAAATTTTGATCAATTTTTTGAGTCTTTTAGAGTTCCTACATTGGGTTTTTGATCCCTAACACTATTTTTGGAGTTTGGTTTTGATTTTGAACTAATTTTGAGCATTGTGAAGACTTGCAATTTGTTACCCAAATTGTTGGAGACCATAGTTGGTAACATTTTCTTGCTATTTATAATGTTTGGCTAAAACACCCATTCTTGGGGTGTGATTATGTAATTAATTTTCTCAATTAGCTTATGGTTGTTAGTATTTACTTATTTAATTGTTGATTTGAAGTGGGTTCAATTGATAGTTGAGTTTTCACTTATGAATTGTAGTTGCAAATACAGTTCAAGCTTAGTATTCTATGCCTACTTGAGAGAAAGGTTTTGTAATTAAAGTTATCAAATGATGATTGTAGAGATTGGGTTATTGTGGTTTCAGCTTGAAAAAGTGGATCTAAATTCGATCCTACCAATCTAGCTCGAGAGGATAGATTAATTGAGGTTCTAGGTTGTTCTTATTTGATGGGCTTGTCGAGGTTCGAGATAACTCGCTTGATTCGTAATGGTTGATTGAAAAATAGTTGTTACACTTAATGCATAGCCTATCCACTAAGATTAAATTCCTTTTAGTAAATAATAATCACCTATATAGCGAAATTGGCGGTTAATCGATCACATCCCCAAGGATCCCTCTATACTTGATTACTCCCCTGTTTTCGTAGTTGATAATTGTCACTCTAATCCCCCAAATTGACACTAGTCGTCAAACCACTTCAATTTAGTTTAATTGTTTCAAAAATTTCTATTCCTATAACCGACTAGAACACTCTTTTCACTTCGTGGTTGAATTCTCTACCGTATCACTCCCTGTGGGATCGACCCCAACTCTTCATTGGATTTATACTTGATTGAGACAGTCTACACTTAGAATTGGATGAAGTGTAATTGAGCGTTATAAAAAATGGCACCGCTGCCGGGGAGTGGTGTTCAGAATTCTTTTGGTGAAGTCTACTTGTGAACTGATTCTGTTGTAGCTGAATCAACTTATTTTGTTTTTTGTGTTTTGTTGGTTATTCCTGAACAAGTGACGAAATGAGTGTGAACGGGAGCAATGGTAGCCAACTTTGGCACAATGATGACATTTGTAACTTGTACGCTGTCAATGAAAATCATTTGGGAACCACGGGTGCTATTCGATTACTTCCAGTTGTGGGAAAGCGGTGTTTAGCACTATGTTGCATCTATTGCAAATGAAGGGTTTATTCGGAGGGCTGGCTCATGAGGATCCCAATGACCACATCCAGAACTTTGTAGACGTGTGTGGTGATGTTTGTGTAATCAAGACACAACTTCTGATGCAAGTGTCTACGATCGTACAGTAGTTTAGTAACCCAACCAAGGGTTGGGGTCGAGTCCCAAGGGAGTGGGCGTGAGAATTAGTGGTTATGTACGAAAATCGCTAAAGCTAATCGTAGCTAAAGACTTTGGCGAATGAAAACATAACAAATTAAAAAGGGGTGACCTACTTGCCGCATGAAGAACAACCTCCGCCTTAACCCACTCCCTCTCTCGAGCTGAGTGGTTGGACATGGGACTAGGGTTCACTCTCTCGAGCTGAACCTCATGTCGACCCACTCAGACTGGCCATCAATTTAGTGGTCTTAGTTTTACGACCTCTCTCACGAGCAAGCCGAAAACACATAAATAAACTTGTATTTGCAACTACAAATTCATTAAATTTATCCACAACCACTGAACGAAATCACATTTAAACTACGAATAGACTATCAGCAAGCAAGACCCAACAACTAATCTAACCCATATTCACAAAATCACACACCAAGAATTGGGGTTTTAGCTACGCATGCAAAAGAGATAAAGACGTATACCAATATCAGTTTCTATCAATGGGTATGCAAGAATAAGTCTTAGAACAAGCTAAGAGTGAAGAATCCAATAGACCCAAGTCCAATTCCTTGAATTTGAAACCCTTTGAAAACTCCAAGTTCTTCAAAACCCTCTCCAAAACTTAGAGAGAATATCTCTAAAACTCTGTCTCCAACTTAATAATCTAAAATCTAGATCAAATAAGGTAACATTTGCTGCTAAGAATAAAAGCTGAACTAGTATTTATAGTTTTCAGAAAATGTGCTCCGAAGGATCTTTCGGCGACGTTAGTGGGAATTGCCGATGCATTCGGCAATTCGCCCTTTGGTCTACTTCGTCACCTTTCATCAGTTGCCTTCAGCATCTTTGTGTCCTGGATAATTGGGCGATGTAGCACTGCTTCGCAGAATCGCTCGGCGATACGCCGACTGCTCCTTTTCACCGCCGATTTGCTCCTTTCCTTCAGGGCTCAGCACACTGGAACAAAAGGCAAATATGCGATCTATTGGCGATTCGCCGAATGGGTTCCGCTATTTGCAGATCTTCATTTCTTCGTTCTTTTAGCTACTTTTTGCTCCTCTTTGCTCGATAGTGTCCATGCTTTCTCTCAAACTTCAAATACCTGAAACGTAAGGGTTTTCATCAGATATTGAGATAAAATAAGCGTTTTAGGACACAATTTTTATTAAAATATTGTCCTAAATGAGTCCAATTTCTGGACTCATCACCACCCCCAACTTAAACTTTTGCTTGTCCTCAAGCGAACTCAAGTTCAGCCGTTCAAAAAGGGTGTCTCGAACAATGCTACACAAGACTCAATCATGAATGTACACAACAAGACTCAATTTACTTATGCTAAGATCAATTGTGTACTCGAAGATTCAAGTTGTGCACACTATTACCAAAGATTCTCAAGCTCGCAATACTTGCTTCAAATGTAGGTTCAAGCTCAACAAAAGTCTTTGAATGCCCACACACAAATGATGATTCCATTTTCACACACAAAGGTTAAATCAATTTACAGTTCAGGAATCAGGTACAATGCTCACACTCACAAGGATGAACACATTGCATGCTTTCACCCATAGGTTTGCCCGTATTTTCCAATCAACATTTGTTTCGACTTTCTCAAGATCACAAAGGTCTTAACAAGGCTTGTAGTGGGGCTGAGTGTAAAGGTATGGTCATTTATGCTCAGTGACTTTTATCCTCATGAAATGTGGTGCTCTCAACATTTTCTTTCTTTTTCCTTCATCATTTTCATTAGTGCATCATAGGTCATCTTATTATTCACTTCCCATGAATTGTTCGGAAACCTATTTCTTTGGTACTTTATTCCACAATTTTCTTTTTCTTTCTCTTTTCTCTCTTTTTTTTATATGGAGGGGTTCCATTTTTCTCAACACCATGGGTTAAAGGAGACTTTCTTTGCACTTCTTGACTTTCCCATTTCTTTTTCACCACACCCCCAACTTAAGCTTTTGGCCTAAGTTGGCTATTCCATTAACCACAATTCAAGAGGATTATAGGTAATGGATTAAGAATGGTCTAGTTTTCACCAAGTTTCTTCCAAAGAAGGGTAAGGCTCAAAGGGTGTTCAAGAGAGAATCACACGCTCACAAGGTATGTCACAAAAGAGGTATATGTCAAACTGGTTCACACTCTTCGAAGTTTCCTAAGATCATATCAAGAGAAAGTCTTACTTAGTCAACTGGACCAACATAGCAAATTCTAGGTGTTGTCATGCATGCTTCCAAGTAAGCTTATCACACAAGGCATCGACACTTAAGTCTAACAAGACTCCACACTTTTGCTAGTGTGAAACGGTCAACACAAGAGAATCGATTTGATAAATGGCTAAGCACAACGAGATGCAAATAGTTCACATATTGTCTACGCAACTTCATTTGGCCTCATCGTTGCCGCGCATTCATGTTCGTTCGATTGTAAGCACTATTCAAGTCATCGGTATTGATCGGGACTGAGACTTAAATTTTGCAAAAGAACAGCCACATTCAACACACGAGAGGTGGAAAAGATTTTTGGACGGGTTAAAATCATTTTGCAATAAAATAAATAAAATGATCCATAAGCTCAATCATCCACAAAAACAGATAAAACACAATTTTAAAGCAGAACAACCCAAATATATACACAAAACACAACTATCAACACAAAAGGTATGGGCCTCATCCCACCACACTTAAAAAGTATTTGTCCTCAAATGCAACTAAAATTATCCCAAAGTAAAAATATAATAAGACAGAGAGGGAGGTAAAGAAAGGTCATGTCTATGCAGTCTCTCTCTGTCAGCGTCTCGGTGGCTGGTGTAGTAGTCTTTATATGGGCATCAGTGCCCGGAGTAGCCTCATACGGAATATCACTGCTAGATCCACTAGGAGCTACTGTGGACGTCTCACTTATGAAATGTTTGGATCACCGGCTGCACAACCGTCTCTTTAAGATCTGGCAAGTCTCTAAATATGCTCTCATCTCTGCTCCAATGTGTCTCCTCAGCATGTACCGATATCAACTCCTCGTCGGTCTCTGCATCCGACTCTACATGCGCTGTGCCATCCTTATGTACATCTCCGGTAGTAGCCGGAGGAATCCTCAAGGTCTGAGGAGCATCCCTGTCCTCAACAGTCTCTAGTAGTGAAGTGAAGTCAGTAGACTTAAAGATAGTCTACGTCCTTCCTCAAACTTGAAATCTCGGCTTTTCAAGCCATCACCGCAGAGGCCTCCCCTTGTCTGCTCTCACAAGCAATGACACTCACTATCAAGGCATCAACAGAAGTTTGAAGGAGGGTAAGTGGTTCTAGTATGGCACTGTCAATCATCCCGGTGATCGATCTCTGCAATCGGGTAGCTCTCACATCAGCTGAATAGGGCAAATGCCCCATCTTCAAAATCATGGCCTGAGTGATCCTGCCAGGCTGGGAGGATGAGGAAGCACATGGAGCCTATGAGGAAGAGGAACAAGGAGCGGGTGTACCTGAGGGCTCAAAGGTTGGAGTAGGCAAAGGTGCTTCTGCTGGTAATGAGTCAACATTGACCTCTAGAGAAGTGTCTGCTGGAGCAGGTCTTCTATTGTCAACCTCCTCTAGCGTAAACTCGGCCTTATTACGTCGTATGTCCATGGAGGATGAAGGGATGACCTCTATATGATTTGCAGGATCCCGGGGTACTCAGGCACACCGACATAACTCACTGATCAAAATCAGGAATGGTAGAGAGGTAAGTCTCTTCTTGGCTCTCATGGCCATCTCATGTGAAGTCAGTAGTACTAGGTCGATCCGCCTCCTGGCCATGATAGAACTGAGCCAAGCCACCTTAGGATGGCGTAGAATAAACTTGTTTTGGGATGGCATGATATTGCTGCTGATAAAGCCAAACCAGAACCTGGAGGCGATATTCATGTCCCTTTTCGCAATGGGAGATCATGCATCCATCCACCTCGGGCTGGTGTCATAAATCATCGGAGCCAACCAACCCTACAAGTCATCCAGGGACTGAACAATCTGCAACCCCTCGTAAGGGAGTGCAGAGTGTAGTGGTCTACCTAAGGCAACATTAATATGCTCGCTGTCACACTGCACCTCCTTGCCTCTGACCATGACAGACTTCACCGATCGAAACTCACTTGCCTTCTTCTTGTTCTTAGGCAACAACTCCCCAGCAGTGTAAAACTCTCTAACCCAGGAGGGAATGTAGGGGTCTCAGGGCCATGTGAACTGCCAAAATCCGTGGTATCGGAAAGTTTCAAGCACATCAGGATGCTTGCCCTCCAGACCCTCCATAGATAGTAATTTCTCCTCTATGGTGGTCCGTAAACCATCACCTTTCAATCTGTTTAACAACCTCGGTGTAGGAACTATAGGGAGTGCAGGGGTGACTAGAGGTGCCTGAGCTGGTACTGAATATGTTGTTTGAGGAGATGCAACTGATGAAACCCTGGTGGATGTGGGTTGAGGTCTATCTCGGAGCCTAATCTGTCGGTGAATTAAGGGTTGATCATCTTCAGGCTTAGACCACTTAATTTGGGCCTCCATAACTACTCTTTTTTTCGCTATATGCTTCTTTCATTTGCCTTTATCTCTGGGTAGGAGATCTTTCTTTCTTTTCTGTGAAGTACGTGATCCTCCTTCACTTATCGTAATGCCCTTTTCCTTTTTCTAAGGTGGCTCAGTTAGATTGGTGTGTACCATATCTGCAAAAGATCGAGAAGAAACTCAAATGCAAGCACATAAAAGTTATTGCAGGCAGACTCGTCGATCCAGCCGACTGGGTCGGCGAGTCGCCGAACCTCCTTGGCGAGCTAAGTCGAGCTCGCCGAAGGGATTGGGTCAACAATTAAGGCAAGTCGGCGATAGGAGAGTCCTTTCGATGAATCGCCGACTACTTTCGGCGAGCAACGGTTTTTTCGCCAAAATTACAGTGCATAAGGGTTTCAGGGGTGAAAATAAAGAGTGATAAAGTGTACTTTTGGCAAGTCGCCAAGTGCCTTCGGTGAACTCAGGCATCTCGTTGAAACTTACAGACTCAAACCACAAACTTGACATGAAATTAAATGCGAGATGAAGAAAATAGGTGAACCGCCGGGTGATTCGGCGAGCTCAACTCAGCTCGCCGAATGACCCAACATACCCATTTTCAACCCACCTTCTCAAATTCAATTCCACAGCCCCCGAAATTGAAATCAAAGAACGCACTAATGGAATTCAAACAAGACCCATACTACCCATCACCCCGGAATACTCAGACTTCACCCAATCAATTGAACCACACAGAATCATGACCCAATGAGATTTCATTCAATTATACAACTAATATAGGCATTTGACAATCAAAGCACCACGGGTAATATTTTCAAATTGAAATAGGCATGTAAAAATTCTAATTCTAGCAGAGAGGCCCAGCACACATCAATACGATACTATTATTACAAAAGAGTTCAAAACATTCAACAATAAACTTGGGGTTTTAGGACTAACCTTTAATGCCGATTGAAATGCAATTGAAAAGCTAGGCGGCAAAGTGTTCCAACTTCGAGCACAAATCAACAAACTAAAATGCTAGTAAAGGGTTAAAATAAAGAAATACTTCCTTAGTCTGAATCTAGGAGGTTTAAGATCGAGGGAAAGTGAAGAATTTAAAATTTAAAGTTTCTTGGCCATTATAAACCATTCAGTTCGCGCCTGTTCGGCGACATTAGTCACACTCACCGAGTGATCACCTGCCCCGCCTATTGCTAAAGTTCTTTCAGTTTCTTGGAGGTCAAGTCGGCGGTCTACATTGAGGTCGTCGGCCTGGTCGATGATGCGCCAAACTTCTTCATAAGTTCACTGAGTTTTACAGGCTCTGACTTGCACTTGAATTGAGCTAAATAGCGGGTCAATTCGGGCACGCCGATCTCTTCGGCGGTCCACCGACTGACCATTTTCTCACTAATCTGTATTTTTCATCACTTTCCTCATTCAAACCTGCACCACTAACACACCATTATTTATAAAAGCAAAATAAAGCATTTAAAACCTTGGGTTACCTCCCAAGAAGCGCCTTATTTAACATCGTGGCATGACACGAGTCCTTACTCACTCCCCATTGGTTGGGTTGGTCCTAGTGTTCCTAGGTAACCCCAATAGTTTGTTTGAGTGAAGAGGAGGCGCCGCATGATTCAGGAATGTCTTGATCAGCTGGATCGATCTAGAGTGAGAGCCAACCATTTGATTCAACACTTCAATACTCTCTTTCATGTCTTCCAATATTCGATCTTGTTCGGTGATCTTATGGAGAATGATTTGGAGTGTGTCCTCGACTCGATTGTTCTCCATGTCTCTAGACTATTTCCTCTCATGAGGATGTATGTACCTCCCTTGATTCTTGCATTGGTTTTCCACCTCTGTTATTTTGGTGGACAACTCATTCTGCTGAGTTACCAGTGCGGTTAACTCGAAGTCCCTCTCGATTCCTTGGTTCGTCTTAACCGAGTTGTCACCATTTCCCCAGCCATGTTTAGGGTACCTACCTACATCAACAAATTCCAAGGAAAACAAAACTAAAAATAAAGTTAGTAAACTACGACTACCAAAAGCAAAATTCGTCTTAAACAAAAAACTTTCACGTAACACCACTCCCCGGCAGTGGCGCCATTTTGATGTTTGCGTAATCAAGAAACAATTTCTGATGCAAGTGTCTACAATTGTACAATAGTTTTGTAACCCAACCAAGGGTTGGGGTCGAGTCCAAGGGAGTGGACGTGAGAATTAGCGGTTAAGTGCAAAAATTGCTAAATCTGATAGTAGCTAAAGACTTTGGCGAATGAAAACATAACAAATTAAAAAGGGTGATGCAAGCGTCAAGTATCAAATGGGGGTTTGTAAACAAGTTACAACTAAAACAGTGAAAATAAGGAAAACTACAAGTATGGAGACGGGATTCTTGGGATGTGATAGGAATACGGGATAGACTAAATCATTGGGTACATGCTTTTGATAGTAAATTCATTAAGTATTTATGACTAGCCTAGACTTTAAGAGGAATAAGCTCTCTCTCGAGAAACTTAACCCGTTTCAAATGCGTTCCTCTAGGAGTCCCACTTGACACATGAAGAACACCCTCCGCCTTAACCCACTCACTTACTCATGCTGAGTGTGTGGACATGGGACTAGGGTTCACTCTCTCTCGAGCAAGCCGAAAACTAAATAAACTTGTATTTGCAACTACAAATTCATTAAATTTATCCACAACAACTAAACGAAATCACATTTAAACTACGAATAGACTATCAGCAAGCAATACACAATAACTAATCAAACCCATATTCACAAAATCACACCCCAAGAATTGGGGTTTTAGCTACGCATGCAAAAGAGATAAAGACATATACCAATATATGTTTCCATCAATGGGTATGCAAGATTAATTCTTAAAACAAGCCAAGAGTGAAGAATCCAAGAGACCCAAGTCCAATTCCTTGAATTTGAAACCCTTTGAAAACTCCAAGTTCTTCAAAACCCTCTCCAAAACATATAGAGAATATCTCTAAAACTCTGTCTCCAACTTAATAATCTAAAAACTAGATCAACTAAGGTAACATTTACTGCTAAGAATAAAATCTGAACTAGTATTTATATATTCAGAAAATATGCTCTGAAGGATCTTTTGGCAACGTTAGCGAGAATCCCCGATGTATTTGGTGATCCTCCCTTTGGTCTACTTCGTCGCCTTTGATCAGTTTCCTTCAGCATCTTTGTGTCCTGGATAATTGGGCGATGTAGCACTACCTTGCGGAGTCGCTCGGCGATACGCCGACTGCTCTTTTTTTATCGCTAATTTGCTCTTTTCCTTTCGGGCTTAGCACACTGGAACAAAAGGTGAATATGTGATCTATTGGCGATTCGCCGAATGGGTTCTTCGATTTGTAGATCTTCATTTCTTCGTTCTTTTAGCTACTTTTGCTCCTCTTTGCTCAATAGTGTCCATACTTTCCCTCAAACTTCAAATACCTGAAACTTAAACATTTTCATCAGTTATTGAGATAAAATAAGCATTTGAGGAAACAATTTCTATGAAAATATTGCCCTAAATGAGTCCAATCTGTGGACTCATCATGTGGGCCATTTTCGTTCAATAATAGATCTCTGGAGTCAGTCCGACTTCGGTTGTTCCCTTTTTCTTTCATGGGTGAGGCTACAAAGTGGTTAGCCGACTTACCAAGGGACTCAATTACTTCTTGGGACGAGCACACTGCTGTGTTTTATGTAAGATTCCTTCCGTCGAAAATGATGGAATTGAGCGATCTTATTCAAGGCTTCAAATGATTGAATGGTGAACCGATTCATGAGACATGGTTGAGGTTTCAGAATTTGCTACTTCAATATCCAACTCACAGACTCCCGAACAACGTGTTGTTACAACATTTCTACCAGAGTATAGATCTGTCAACAAGGGTGTGGCTGGCCAGCTTGTCCAAGAAGGAATGCAGCCGTTTGAAATAGCATCTACTCTTCTTGATGTGATGACTAAGATTAAACGTGCTTGGTACACCAGGGACGATCAAGTGTCTCCTTTGACCTACATGATGATAAAGGAACAAATAGAAAGGGACCAAGAGTGCGATGAAAATATGGCTAAAATGATGACCCAAATGGTTCTTTTGTCAAAACATGTCATGGGTAGTGGGTCTAAGGCTATGAATGCAGTTGGAGTTAGTGGATTGAATCCACATGAAGCGAAATTTGAAGCTATGTACAATGAGGAGGTACATTTCCTAGCAAATCAAAGAGGAGGTTTCCTCCAGAATTACCGAAGGCGGGGTGGGAACCAAGTTTGGAATAGAGAGCGTGATGATGGTTTGAGAGAATGTGATAGGGAATGGCATGACCGTAGTACAAATTGGAGAGAGAGGGACAGTGACAAAGAGAGATATGTACCTTTCCATGATTGTCAAAAGCCAAAAGAGCAAAGGGTTGATGCTAAAAATTTCCGCACTGAAGATATGCTTGCACACATTCTCAACAAAGTGGAATGGTCGGATGAAGTGCTACAGTAAATGAAAGATGATCTCTCATCTCTGAACCAAACAGTTGCTTCACATTGGTATCGATTAAGTAGATGGAAACATAAATGGGTCAAATCTCGACTCATTTGAACCCAAGACCAAAAGAAGGATTACCGAGGAATACCATGGTTAACACAAAGAATGAATTGTGAAAGACAAATCTTCGTCATGCCACGATGTTAAATAAGGTGCTTCTTGGGAGGCAATCCAAGTTTTTAGATTTATTTTTGTTGTTTGGATAACGGGTGTTAGATGTGCAGGTTGAAAATTTGAATTTTTGGGAAGAGGAGCAATTAGGTGAGCCCAGGTACCAATCGGTGACTAGCCAAATAGGTCGGCGAGCCCGATCTGGATTGCCGTTTTGACCAACCTAAAGGCTGGTGTTCTATAAAACTTAGCGGACAAAAGAGCCATTCGACGCATCGCGAATGGTCGGTGACATAAGTGGGCGTCGCCGATTGGTGCGCGAACTGAAGGGTCATGAAGGCTTGAACCGTTTTTAAATTCAAAAACTTCCGTCATTTCATATTTTCCAACCTTTGCAGTTTCACAACGATATTTTAGATTTCTGTTATTGTCGATTTTGCATGGGGATCAATTGCTCAGGGGGATTTCATGCATTTTTTCTTGTCGTATCTCTTGCCCAGCACTAATTTATCTAATCTTGTGGTTGGTGATCTGAACCCCGCTTTAAATTTTTGTAGTTTCCAAATGCAGCTTTTATCTTAGTGATTTATCTCTGTGAACCTAATTGCGTGAATGATTTGCGTTATTTTGTGCCCTTGATGTACTTTGTTTATGAGTATTTTGTCCTATAACTGTTGAATCATGTATGGTTGAATGATTAAAATTGTGGGTTTCATTTGTTAGTTTGTTGGGTCTTGTGTGGGTTAAGTCTGAGGTAACCCCAATTGCACCGACCAACTAATTTTGCCTAATGATAGAGTGGGTGACATCATTCTTAAGGACAAAAGGTATCGATTGGTCAATTTTGGACAAATCGGGGGAAGTCTGAGTACCACGAAGTCATTAGTGGTATGAGTCTAGGTTTAATTATGTAGAATATGTGTTTAATTTCAATATCATGGGCTGTGGGTTAGAAATTGGAGGTCTGGGTCTATATATGGCACGAAGGACCTTTCGGCGAGCTTAGTCGAGTTCGTTGAATTGTTCGGCGGTTCTCCCGATGACTCTTGGATCACCTTTTTATTCTCCAATTTGGTTGAAATGATTCTATAAGATTCGGTGATATGCCTGAACTCGCTGAGTTCACTCGATGACTCGTTGAGTGCCCTTTAGATCGCCCTTTTTTAGCGCAAATTTTAGAAAAGATTATGTAACATTTGGCGAGCTACATCTAGTTCACCGAATGTGTAACGCCCCAGAAATGAGTAGACTAAACTAGAGCCAAAAGCTAGGGTTCTAGAGTGTGATGTTGAGAATTGGAGTCGTAGATGAGACTTTACGTGCTTGGAATGAGGGGTTTTGTAGTTGAACGTAAAGGTACGTTTTAGACCTGGTAGCTTAGAAGACCATTTAGAGTTTGGTTGAGAATGGGAAGGGCAAGTGCCAAGGCAAAAGGGCAAGCCTAAGCCAAAGAGCCAAGGCTGCCCAACCTTGGCAAGCTACTGCCTAAGTCTTCATGACCAGTGGTCTTGACCACTGTCCGTGAAGGGGTCCGTGAAGACCCTTTGAATGTTGGGAGCCATGATCCAAAGGCATAGCTATTGCCTAAGGACCATGAGACACTTCACCGTCAGTGGTCATGACCATGGCTCGTGGGAAGGCTCCTGGAAATGCCTTCGAATTTTGTGAGCTTGGCAATTGAGGGGACCCACTGGTCAAGGGACCACGTGCACCACCACGGGTTGTGGTGCCCTTGACGGCTCATGAGCTTGGGCGTGACCCTGGACGGGGGCTGCCAAGTGAGGGATAGTTAAATAAACTCCAATTCGTTTACTTAATTAGTGGGGTCATTTTATATGGGTTTTATTCACCTATTTAAGGTATTTTAAGTCATTAGCCTCCCATTTTAATTTACTTTACACAAGACCCAAATCAAAACCCCAAACTCCTCTCCACTCAAATATTTCTCTCTCTAGAAAACCATTGAAGAAGAAGATAGAGCTTGAACCTTGGCTCAAGAACAAAGTCCATTATTGAAAGCCTTCATTAGGGATTTAATTAAAGGTATGTTTATCTTATCATCTATGGGTTCTTCCACCCACAGAGATCCCTTAGAAATCCCCCAATTGTGGTTCAAAAACCCAATTCAAATTAGGGTTCTTCTTACATTGTGGGTAGGATGTGGGTATGATTCCAAACTAGTGGATAATTCCTAATTATGATTGATTTAGCTTTATTTAGTGATATTATTATGAATTCATGTGATTTCTATGTAAACCCTAGTCTAAATTGATGAATGTGATGTTTTGTGGGTTGATGCCATTAGAGGTGAAATTGAAGGTTCATGAGTAATCTTCTTGAATCAGTGTCATGAGTAGTAATTTTACAAGGTTAGGAACACATAATCATGAATTGAACTAGACTCTAAGGTGTATTATTGATCTTGACTTGTAAAGTTAGAATTGAACCTTTATGAGGAATTGTGGCTAGAAGCACCTAGTATCAAAGAATGTGATTGAATGTCTTGTAATTTAGGTTCATAATATGTTTCTATGATGTAGAGTTCTTGAGAATGAAGGCTCATAGTTGTGAGTGTTGATCAGTAGGGATTTATAGTGAAGCTAAAAGGATTAACTATAGATTCTAAGGCTTTGAGAGTAAAATCTACATATGAATCCAAAGCTAAAGAATAGAATTGTGTTACGAGACCTTTACCTACCTAAATCATCTTATGAATCGTAAATGGTAGGAAGTGATAGGATCACTTAGGTCATAAAGACATCCTTGTCTATTGTAGTATTCTAGACATGATACTAAGTATGAAGATGAACCTAACATGAAAGACTTCTCACACAGTAATAGTTCTAGGTTTGAAGGGCTTCTGTTACCTAATTGAACCAAAGCCTAGAGTGCCTTTATACCAAGATCATGGATGATGATAGTTGCTCACACATGTTCTAAAATGGGTATTATCATGGATTGGTTGTCAAGGACATCTTTACATAAACTTTAGTCAAAGTAGAGACTTAATGATTATCTTGTGGGATTTATTCCTAGCACCGAGTGGATATTGAAATGAGATTGAGGTTCCCACCTAGTTTAGTTTGGGCTTCCCACATGGGATCTCTCACCTAGAAGAGAATGGATTTCCCCAAGTCTGTCTCATGAGATGGAAGCCTCACCTAGTGGAGTTTGGGTTTCTAGTTGCAATCTCTGTATCCCATAACTACATGCCCCGTATGAAAGTTAGCTAGTGGATCTGACTAAGATAACAAACCGGTCCTACCTTAGGCAAGTGGACCAACCCTTGATGGTGTGGGTAACACCATGAAAGATCATGTGATAGCTCATATGTTGTCATGTCGGTTAGGCTATATCCCAATTGAACAATAACGGTAATGAACTAAGATTGTGCTCAATGTAGCATATCCTAGAGTTCAAACCTCATGGGCTAAGATTATGCATAAGGTAGAATCTCCTAGAGTCTAATGCAATTAATGGTTTAAGATTGTGCTTGAAGAAACATCTCTTTCGGATCAAACTAATTGAACCAAGATTGTGCTTTAAGTAGCATTTCCTAGAGTTCCAACATGATGAAATAAGATGTACCTAGTATAATATCTCTTAGAGTTCAAAACAAGAAGGGACTAAGATAGACTTAGTAAAGTGTCTCCTAGAGTCCACATGCTTTAAAAATAGGGCTAGCCCCTAATTAAGGAACATGAGTATGATGACCTAAAAAAGTACATAGTATGAGTAGTAGTATGGGATGCTACTCATGCCTTGCACAAGTATGACTTAAGGTTACCTTATGAGTGTTGTCTTACATGTGTTATGCTTGATCGATTGTTGCTATAGATGCCTTCCAAGATATGGTTGACTAAAGGTGATAGTTCCCTTGTCTACATTAAGTAAGCCAGTAGTGATACCAAATGAGGTTGAATATGACTAGGATGACTTCAAGGTTATGCTTAGTGTGAAGGGTAGTATTGGATGCCTTTCATGCATTTCACAAGTGTTCCTTGAGGTTACTTAGAGGTATGATGCCCTTATGGTAGAAAAGTTTAACGACTTAGACCATGTATATAGACTACGATTAAGATGACCAAAAAGGGATACTTGGCTTGGGTGGTATTATGGGATGTTATTCATGCTTTGCACTTGTATGCTTTTGAGGTTACTTGGGAATGGTGCTATTATGGTAAAGATGACCAAGAGTCAATTATGCTTATGTGATACCTATGATGAAGACTTGGCTTATTATGATTATGATTTATCTCCTATGCTCATTAACTATGTCTTAAGTTGTCTTATGTTTATGTGATGCTTATGTTGAAGATTAGGCTATGACTATGATGATTATGCTATGACTATGTTATTATCTCTTATGCTTATGTCTTATGTTGACTAACCATTTTTAGATGCTCTTATGATGTTGTGCTAGCTTTCATACTTGGTACATTTTGTACTAACACATATTGCCTACATTCTAAACAAATGTAGGGTTGAGTTGCTTTGGAGGCTAGGTTTCCTAAGGAGCTAGAAGAGTTGAAGAATTAGTAAGTCCTCATAGCTTCGAGGACGAATCCTTTATTTCCTTATGTCTTTTCTTTATGTTTTAGACTTTGTATGGGTTGCATCCCAATGACTTTTATTCGAGAGTTTAATAAATGGTTTGAGACAAAGATTTAGTAAAGACTTCCCCTTGCTTATGAAATGTGTTCAATTGTATGGTTCAAAGAAGTTTTGAATTTTCCCATATTTTCTATTTTCTTATGTTCAAGATATGCTAAGGGCTTGTATGCGACCCCATTCGGGGTCAAGTTCGCCATGTTACGTCTAAGGGGTACCCCTGGGTCGTGACAGAGTGGTGTCTGCATTTCACCGAAAGGGCCCTGGACATCGCCGACTTGTGCTGAATCCTGAGAATTTTTATTCTGGAACATTCGGTGAGCCCAACTTGGCTCACCAAATAACTCGGCGAATTTTCCTTCACATATTTTAAACTCTGATAATTTTGTGAACTGTTTCTAATGTATTGATTTATTCGATGTTGTTTTTAGGTATGGCTAGACCAAAGGTACTAGGAAGAAATCAACCACCCCACAAGAGTGCATGGGGCATTGTGATAAATGAGGGTGTTGCACCCTGGACGGGCTACTAAAGAGAAACTTCCTCCAACAGGGGCAAAGGCAAAAGAAAAGGTCCTGTGGAACCAAACCCTAAGAGCTCTGACAGCATGGGCAACTTCAGGGATAGATTGCCAGTCTCCGTGTCTGAGCCAGAGGACACTAAGACTTTACAGAAAAGGAGAGCGGAGCTGCACTCTAAGGCACTCTATGACCCACCTAGGATCTGGGTGCCTCCTACACCTCCTTCACTTTCACCACATGTATTAGAGCAGGTACCTCCGGTGCCACCAGATCAGGCAACCCCACCTCGATCACTAAACAAATTGAAAGCTTCCGGGGAGAGGACCATTCTAGAAGAGAAATGATTGTCTATAGACGGAGTAGTAGACAGGTACCCAGAGGTATGGTACACTATCAAGTACCCCCAGTTTAGGATTTTCACCAAGCCCCGAGGCTCCTACATTCCTTCTTGGATTCGTGAATTTTAAGCGGAGTACGGAAAGTTGGTGCCTAAGGGGAAGAAGAAGGTCAGTTGTTTTACACCTGTAGATTTTTTCATGGTAAGAGGCATGAAAGTTAAATGCTGCAGCACCGACGTCAATGAAGTGCTAGGATGAACGATGAATGTGATCCACTTCTCTGGTGGATCAAATACTGAAGAAGACCCTAGATGATCTGATAGGTTGGCTGTCTCCTTTGATTTTAGATATCACACCATTATGAATCGAGGTCGGAGTCCCGATAGAGAAGAAGAATCTAAACATAGCCGCTTGTTTTTGGTTTCGGTTCACATCACAGAATGAATACATACTCAAGCATCCAAAGGCTTTATTGTTGGGCTGCATCATTGTTTGGGAGAGACTAAATCTCGGCCTGATTATCAAGCAGGAGATGGCCATGAGGGCCAAGCAGAGTCAAACTTTTCTCTCATTTCCGGTGTTGATCCTAGAGTTGTGCCGGCGTGCTAGGGTTCCATTGATAGAGAAGATAGATGTGGAAGTGACTCCCACTTCCTCTACTAACATCCGAAGATAGAGGCCGAGTACACTAGAGATGAAGCCGAGAGGAGGAGAGTTGCACTGGTGGATACTTCCCCGATTGTTGATGTGGAGATGTTACAAATGGACACAAGCCCTTTTACTCAGGCCGGTAAGCCTTCAGGCACCGAGCGTTGATTGATGCACATAGCTTGGCTTTGGATACCCTCACTGTGAGTGGGGGTTTTAAAGCACGATAACTGTCAGTCTGAAGATGTGACGGCCTTAAAGGCTGATATTGTTGGGTTGAGGCGTAATGTGGATAAGCTAAAATCCAGAGATCTTTCTATGTTATTCGGCACAGTGAACCTTCCCGAGTTCTCGAGCACTGAGTTTCCAGCAATTCCTGAGATCCATCTGCCTAGTACGATCGGAGATGCTGCTAGGGGTGATGATGATGCCGAATCAGAGGCTCCCGAGACAGATTATGAGGAGCTTGGTACACGAGATACAACAGAGTATGATGATTTAGAGGGCCTCGAGGGGGCGATGGTGCAGAGAACTTTGGAGGCGTATCTTAGGGATACATCGATGGTGGGCTCCAATGGAGGAAAGGATAGAGTTAAGCCGGGCACTGATGCCCAGTTTGAGGGAGTTAATGATATGTAGATTTTACTATTGGCTTTGCCTGACGGGGGGATTTGTACTCCTTTTTAGTTTTCTGGTTAGACTTATTATTTATTTTGCATTTGAGGACAATTGTATGTTTTATTTGGCGTGGTGAGGTATCTTCATACCTGCCTCTGTTGGGTTGTTTGTGTGGATAATTTGTTTTTGATAGCCTGTTGTGAATGTTTACTTTTTGTGACGATGATTTTTTGGTTTTAATTTGAATGTGTAGGTTTTGACCAAAATTTAAAAATTTTGCCACCACTTGATGTTTGGGAATGTGGTTGTTCTCTTCCAAATTTGAGGTTGCGATCTATACCAATGACTTGAATAGTGCTCTTGATTGAACTATATGTGTGTGAAATTCTAATGTGGAAAATTTGAGTTGCATAAGTCATATGTGAAATCTGAGCCTCTCATTATGACTGGTCGGTTGTTAAAATGAATCTTGTGATGATCGTTGCACGCAAACTAAATTGTAGAGTCTTGTTTGATGATTGTGTTGAATGCCATGTGTAGTGAAGTTATCTTGAAATGTGTATGTGATAATACCTAAAACTTGCCCCGTTAGTCCAATCGACTAATGTAGGTGAATGATAGAGATGATCTTACCCACAATTTGTTAAGAGAGAACCAAAATTGCTATTATACTTCTTTGTGACCACCTTGTGAGAGTGTGAACATTGTTTGGCACCGTTTGAGCCTATCCCTTTCTTTGGATGAAACTTGAGCACATTTGACCTCTTTCCGTCCCACCTAAAACCTTCATGGAGCATTGGTCCTTTTGAATAAGTCAACTTCGGCCAAAAGTTGGGGTGTGGTAAAAAAGGGAGGAAAGTCAAGAAATTTGGGAAATTCGCCCTTGAGAAATCATGTTAAAAATGATGGAACCCCTCCATATAAAAAAAAGAGGGTAGAAAAACGAAAGAAGAAAAAGATCGAAAAAGAAAAGAATTATTGAAATATAGTTTGTACAATGGAGAAAAAAAATGGGGTGTCCAATAAGTCATGCTTAAAAGAACACAGGGTGGATTGTGAAAAATCAAAAAGAGTAAAAAAAAAGAAGAAAAAGTGAAATGCAGGCCATGCTTCATGAAGGTAGAAGTCACTAAGCCAAAATGATCATACCTTGACCCTCAGCCCCATTACAAGCCATGAAAAACCTTTCTGATTTTGAGTGAGCTAAAAGTCATATTGATTGGAATATACGAGCAAGCCCATGGGTAGAGTCATGCATGTATTTATCTTTGAAAGTGTGAGAGTTGTTTTTGATTCTTTAATTTTGAAATTTTGATGAGCCTTGTGAGAGCATGAAATCATTCTTGGTGTGAGGACATTCAAATACTTTTGTTGAGCCTGGACTTGAATTTGAAGCAAGCATTGTGAGCTTGAGTTCAATTTGATGATGGCTAGTCACAATTTGAAACTTGTAGTGCAAAATTGAACATTGCATGGGTAGTTTGAACCTCTTGGGTGCATTAATGTTGAGTCTTGAGCAGCACTATTTGTTGACATCTGTGTTGAACAGATTGATCTTGTGTTTCACTTGAGGACAAGCAAAAGTTTAAGTTGGGGGTGTTGCTGAGTCAGGGATTTCAACTCATTTAGGGCAAAAAATCTAAAGTTTTAGTGTCCTAAATGCCTATTTTATGCTCTAAATTGATGTTTAAATGCTAATTTGAAACTATGATGGAAAAAGAGCAAGGCAAGGACATTACTGGGCAAAAAGGAGCGGAAAAGATGAAATAGTTGAAGAAAAGCAAGGCTGACGATCGTCAAGACCACTCAGTGACTCACCAGGTGGCCCTTCAGCTGGCCTAGAGTTACAACATGCCAGCCCTGGGAAAAAGCCAAGTCGGTTATGGAAATGGCATTTCGGCGAAACGTCGATTGATCGGCGATGGAGATCATGATCGCCTAAAGTTACAAAAGAGGAATGGTGAAGAGTCTAGTCAAGAAGGCGGTGGAAAGGGACATTTGGCACATCACCAACTTGGTCGGCGATGCTCGACTAATACCACCGAATGTCTCCAAACCAAAAATCTGGGAAAGTATAAATGCAATTTTTGAAAGAGTTTCAGGAGTTCCAAAATTTTGAGCGAACTTTTTGAGTGTTTGAGAGTTCCTACATTGGGTTTTTGATCCTTAACACTATTTTTGGAGTTTTGAGTAGAAATTTAGAGTTGGATTTCAATTTTGAACAAATTTTGAGCATTGTGAGGACCTTCAATTCGTTACCCAAACTGATGGAGAACATATTTGGTCACATTTTCTTGCTTTTTATAATGTTTGCTAAAACTTCCATTTTTTGGGGTGTGAATATGTGATTAATTGTCTCAATTAGCTTATGGGTGTTAGTATTTACTGATTTCATTGTTGATTTGAAGTGGGTTCAATTGATAGTTGAGTTTTCACTTATGAATTATAGTTGCAAATACAGTTCTAGCTTAGTATTCTATGCTTGCTTGAGAAAGAGGTTTTACAATTAAAGTTATCAATTGATGATTGTAGTGATTAAGTTATTGTGGTTTCAACTTGAAAAAGTTGATCTAAATTCGATCCTACCAATCTAGCTCGAGAGTGTAGATTAATTGAGGTTCTAGGATGTTCTTTATTTGATGGGCTTGTCGAGGTTCAACAGAAATCGCATGATTCATAATGGTTGATTAAAAAATAGCGGTTACACTTAAAGCCTAGCCTACCCACTAAGATTCAATACCGTTTAGTAAATAATAATCACACATATAGCAAAATTGGCGGTTAATTGATCACATCCACATGGATCCCTCTCTACTTGATTACTCACCTATTTTCGTAGTTGATAATTGTCGATCTAATCCCCCCAATTGTTACTAGTTGTCAAACCTCTACAATTTAATTTAATTGTTTTGAAAATATATATTCCTATAACCGACTAGAACACTCCTTTCACTTCGTGATTCAATTCCATATCACTCCCTATGGGATTGACCCTAACTCTTTGTTGGGTTTATACTTGATTGTGACCGCCTACACTTGGAAATGGATGAAGTGTAGTTAAGTGTTATCAATTCTTGCAAGCATGTCTGATCGACTTTGGTGGTCATTGCGATCAATTTATGCCTTAACGGAGTTCGCATATAATAACAATTACCGTTTGAGCATGGAGGTGAAACTATTCGAGGCATGTATGGTATGAGATGTTTATCTCCAATTAGACGATTTGATGCATTTGAGGTTAGGCCGTGGGGTACAAATTTGTTGAGGGAGTCCTTTGACAACGTGAAGTTGATTCAGGATAAGCTTCTCATGGCTCAGAGTAGGTGAAAGAGTCATGCAGATCAAAAGGTTCGTGATTTAGAGTTCATGGTTGGAGAGTGGGTTTTATTTGATATTCCACCCATGATTGGTGTGATGAGATTTGGAAAGAAGGATAAGTTGAACCCGAGGTATATTAGTTGTTTCAAGATTTTTGAGCGTATAGGTGAGACTGGCTTCCGAGTTGGATTGACATATTGCTTATCGGGTGTTTCCCTTGTGTTTTATATTTTGATGTTGAAAAAGTATCATCAGATCGGTGCTCACGAGATTCAATGGGATTTGAGGTTACTTGATCAGAATTTGACTTTTGAGGAGGAGCGATAACCATATTAAATAGGCAAATTTGGAAGTTGGGGTTGAAAGGAATTATTTCAGTCATGGTTCAATGGAAGCATCATCCGGTTAAAGAGGCTACTAGGGAGTACAATTATGACTTACAGACTGGATATTCCAAACTTTTTGAGCGTTCATGTACTTCCTATTATTTTATCATTCAAGAACGAATGCTTGTTTCAGTGGTATATGATGTAATTATCTATTAGGTAATTTTGAGCTAGAACTCCTTCTTTTATAAAAGACCTTTTCTGTAAAATTTTGATTGAGCATTTTGAACTATTCTTTTGATTATGATTATTTCATTAGCGGGAAATTTTATATTATTAATTTAGTTGAAGGTTAATGGGTCAATTCCATAATTTGATTGATACCCTATTACTTTAGATTATTACGTTTTTTGAGAGAGAGTAAAAAATAAAGATAAAAACCTCCCAAGGAGGATACTGCAGCAACGGGCAACAAACCAATACCAGAATTAATGTCTCAATCTTTACGTTTATGTATATGGGTAGAGCCTAGATGTCACATTATTGTTTTTATTTATATTCATATGTCAATGGGTTGAAAAACTAAGAAGAAGAAGAGAGATAAGAAATTAAAAAGTTAGGATTTGATATTCTCTTGTTGTCTAAAATGTTTTCAACCTAGGGACAAGGTGATTATAGGGTAATTATTGGCTGATGATTATGACATACTACTAGGTGGAATAATGCACATAGACTGGGACATTACAAACATGTTAGTTCTGCAATTTGTTTTCACAGCGAGCAACTAGTTTCGCAAACAATGAGTTGTGATTTTTAATTTATTTTAAATATTACATTATGATTCAAGTTTTAATATATTGAGATAGGTAATTAACTCTTAGGTGTATTAACTTATATGAATATCATTTGATTTGTGATATTTGAAAGAGTTGAGACTTAACTCCTAGGCTTTAAATTTAGGAATATGAGACTTGGCAAATTAGTTGGCACCATGTTTTATGAATTTAATTATAGATTAGGGTGAATTTTGTGTCTAGGCTAGAAATAAAGCAATATGGGTGTCTAAAGATTTGCTTACTTATGAATAGTACGTGCATATTTGATAGATTTGGAACACTTTAAGCTTTGTGAAAGGGAAATGCAAGATCTTGAGGATTCTTGATACGTGTTCGGCATTCAAGGTCTTTTAAGACTTCCTAGACTTTAATGAAGGATTTTTTCTGGAATAGAAAATGGGAAAGGGCAAAAGGTGGGGTCTCGTACCAATGGTGTGATGGCCATTGGTGCGAGTACCAGTGTTATAAAGGGAAAGTTTATTACTATAGAATGACGGATTGTAATCCGAGAATGCCAAAACATATGGGCATTAGCTAATGTATTATTGACTTGATTTCTTTTGTGTGATTGTGTTTCTTAATTGAACTGTATATTGTGATAGTTTAGGTAATTATATATCATACCGATATTTGATTGATTGAGATACATCATCATCCCATTTTATTGAAACCATATTGTGTATATGCATTGACATGAGATTGAGTATAAGTTGGGCACGTAGAGATAGTCTGTGCTGGAGATTGTGAGATGTTATGATTACAAGTTGGGCACGTTGAGATCGTCTGTGTTGGACATTGTTTCATTTTATGATAGTATATTGAGATAGTCCGCACAAGATGTGGAAATTGTCTGTGTCAATATATGGGCCTCACGAGTTCCCCATGGGTCATGAACTCTCGATGTATTTCCAAAGAGTATTATGTATATACAGTTGAGAGATTATTTGGCATTTAAGGCATATCATTCCATAGTGGCGCATTGCATTGCATCTCAATACATCTTTCATTCTTGTTTGAATATATGCTTTATTGATGCTGGACATTACGTGACATTTTGATTATCCCTATTGATGAAAACTTGGTTGATAAGTACAATGTGGACTTGTAAAATTAAAAGAATATTTTCTTATATACTCTTGTCATTACTTCTTCATTCTCTGTCTATGAGATATACTGGGTACCCATGATTTCGTACTCATATCAGCTTAAAGTAGATTGAGTCACGGGGTTGAAATTGGATTGTCGGTTAACTTTATTTGATTTTCTTATTTTCTTTTTTAAAATATTGGGGTTGTGGGTAAGGTGGGGTGGGGTGGGGTGGGTGGGTGGGGTTGTAGTGTGAAATTTTTTTAACTTTTTTTTAAAAAAAATTATTTTTTTCTTTTAAATAATTGTGGGTGGGTTGGGGTAGGGGTGTTCGAATGGGGCTAGGGTGGAAATGGGGGTGAAAAAAAGTAACATTTTTAAAAAAAAATTCTTTTTTTTTATTTTTTTTAATTAATAAATTAGGGTGGGGTGGGGTAGCGGGTATGGATGGGGGAGTAAAAATATTATTTTAATCATTTTTAGAAAATTAGTGTGGTGGGAGAGTAGGGGGCGGGGTGTGGGTAAGGGTAGGCAAATACTTTTAAGAATTTGAAGGTGGTGGAGGCGGGGGTTGGGTGAGGTGGGAGTGGGGTGCAGATGGCCAGATGGAGTATGGGGTAGAATTTTTCTTAAGAAAAAAGAATTGTATTGAAAAATTAACTTTTAAAAGAAATATTATTTCAGAGTGGAGCGGGGTGATATGGATTGGGTATTAACAATTTAACTTTGATTTAATATTTTTTGTCTAGAAAATTAAAATGGGTTAGAACCATTTCACCCAAATTATATTTAATCAAATCCATATTGACCCATATTTATATGGCGAATTGTAATCCAATTCATTTTATCTCAATTCAATCAGATCAAATCCAAATATTTGCCACCCGTCTGCATATCCAAACAAATATTTGATGTCAAATTTATCTAATTACAAATCATGATTTGAAGCCAAGTCTAAGTAACCCTTAATTGTTTCAACAAAAAATTAGAAGTTGAAAATTTAACAGTTAACCAAAGTCAATATTTAAGATTAATGGTCTTTGAATCGAGGTTTGAAAGTTCCTATAGTCTCATATAATGTTTTAAGACTTCGTTAGATGACGTTGATGGGTCGTAAGGATATCGAGTGTGATTCGATGTCACGACCCAGGGGTACTCTCTAGATGTAACAAGGCGTATGAGATCCCGAGAAGCTTCATACAAGCCACTTAACATATCATAACATAAAGTAATATAAAAGGTGCGGGAATTTAAAACTTTTTAATACAATCAAAGTCTTTTATAAAACGAACGGAAGTCTAATACCATAGTCTCAAACCATCTAGAAAAACATGAATAAAATCTTGGTAGGCAGCCCATACAATAGTCCAAGACAGAAAATTAAAGACATAAGAGTGAGTGATCACATCCTCAAACACAATTAGGACTCACCAAATCTTTACTACCTTGATCAACAAAGAAGCTAGCCACGAGTGTGAGAATCTGTCACCGGGCCCTACATTTGATAAGAATATAGGAAAGAGTATGCATTAGTACAATCAAGTACTAAATATGATGGCTAGCATAAACAACGTAACATAATCATTAGTCAACATAAGACACAAGACATAAGCATACTCAAGACAGAATAAGCATCATAATGAAAGAGGAATACTCCCTTAAGTAACCTCACTTATCCTTAGCCAAGACTTACGTCATCTGCCTCTAGTCAAGCTTACACATGGAAGGCATATCTAGCAACAAACTAAGTCAATCAACTTCATAACATAATCACATTAGTCATACATACTTTTAAAGACACGGGGATTCGCCTCAATGCCTAGTTCATAAAGGCTAATGGTTATTCGCCGCTTGTCTTACTTACTTTTACATCACGTGTACTCGCCTCCACAATCTCATCATATGATATGGGTACTCCCCTCCACATAATTTCATAGGGAACATGGGTACTCGTCTCCATGTCCATTCATCATGTAAGAACGTGGGGACTCACCTCTTGTTCAATTCTAAGAAGTATGGGAAATCACCACATATCCTTCAACATAGAGGTCAAGGGTAGTCACCTCTAGCCTCGTCATTCATTTAGTATTTTAGTCTAGATTCATTTTAGGTGAGCAATCCTTTCGACCTAAAATCATTTAATCCTATAAGGACAAGCCTAAACCCACAAAGTTTCCCTTCATGGCATCAACCCAATTATATCAATTCTAGGTCAAATCATGGAATAGGCATGGATACATGTAATTTCATCCAAAAAACATGTAATTCTGTCAATTCAATCATAAACAATCATAATCAACTCAATTGGATCAACATTCAACATAACCCACAACATTGGAAGAAACCCTAGCTAGAATTGGGGAAATAATTCTAGAGGACTCCATGGGAGGAAGGATCCCATGGATGAAAAAAACCCATTATACCTTAGTCACAAAGCCCAAAAAAGCTTAAATATTGGGATACTTGATCTGGAACTAACTTTAATCATCATCTTCTTCTTCTTCTTCCAACTTCTAGAGAGAGAATATATGAGAGGGTATTTGGGTTTTCTTTTGGGAATTAAGAGAATGACTTAATTGAGTGAGTTTTGGGGTCTAAAATCCTTATATAGGTGGTCTAGGTTTAGGCAAAACGACACCACTTCAATTTAATCAAAACCGGAAAAGACCCATAAGTCCCTAAAATAACCGTCCAGACTCCACCCACGAGACCACGACTGATGGACCGTGGATGGACCTCGGAACGTCCTAGTCAATCGTGGTTAAGTTTAGAGAGTTTGTCATTTGGGGGGTCTGGACCTACGGAACCTAAACCATGGGTCATGGACCCATCCAGTGGGCGTGGGTCGTGGCTATGGTTCTGTCTCAAGCAGTGTTTCCAGGATTTCCAACAATAAGGCCCATCTACGAGGCGTGGGTCCAACCACGGGGAGTGGTTGTCCCTCGTGGGTGCCACGTGATAGTTATGAAATTTGCTTGGGCTCCCTCTTTGGGCTACGGAGTGTTACATTATCTCCCCCTTGGGATCATTCATCCTCGAATGAGATTCTAGGCACACTTCTAAACGAAAAGACTCAAGACTAGCAACCCATCATGCATGCAACTCATCTATATGCACACAACTAAGGAGGAAACATAAACTCTCATCTCAACATACTCAATGCACCATAAGGGAGTAGAAACTACATCTAACAATCCAATATGTATAATATATTCAGATTTCTTACAATTAAGAAGGGACTATCATCTCAAAACTCAGAAGCAATGCTCAACACAATCTCATGGAGCCTAAATGCAATTTATACACAAAGCATAAATTCAAGGGGGAAATCTCCACTCCAAGCTAAGGCATGCTCATTATCCCATCTCGTGAAGTCTTTAAGCAACTCATACACAATACTCAACAACATGAGGAAAATAAACATAAAAGCCATTTCTTTCAAAACTTAAGTTTTTTCATGAACATGCAAATTTAAAAAAATTATGGGAACACATAAAACACACACATGACTTCAAAAAAAGCAAATCAATAGGAACTCATTACCTCAAGCTAGAATAGGAGGAAAAAGATGAGGATGTCGGGACATCATATCGGCCTCAGCCTCCCAATAGCACCCTCAACTAGATGGTTTCTCCACAACACTTTTACGGAGGCAACCTCTTTGTTCCTCAATTTCTTAACTTGCCGGTCTAGAATCTCAACCAGAACTTCTTCATAAGAAAGGTTCCCTTTCATTTCCAACCCTTCTAGGGGAACTATGGATGTAAGATCCCCAACACACTTCTTCAACATAGAGACATGGTAAACTAGATGCACCGATGCAAACTCATTTGGAAAATCAAGCTCATATGCAACCTTACCAACACGTCTCAAAATTTAATATTGGCCTACAAAACGGGGACTAAGTTTCCCTTTTTTTCCAAACCTCATTACACCCTTCATGGGTGAGATTTTCAAATAAACCCAATCAAGTACATCAAACTCAAGTTCCCTTATTCTAACATCGGCATAAGACTTTTGTCGACTTTGGGCGGTTCTCAACCTTTCTCAAATGAGTCAAACTTTCTCCATAGCCTCATGAACTAATTTGGGTCCAATCAAAGAAACTTCACCCACTTCAAACCACCTTATAGGAGATCTACACATCCTACCATAAAGCGCTTCAAAGGGGGCCATACCAATACTAGAATGGTAGCTATTATTATAAGCGAACTCTATCAATGGAAAGTGATCATCCCAACTTCCCTTGAAATCGATGACACATGCTCTGAACATATCCTTTAAAGTTTGGATCATTCATTCCGCTTAACCATCGGTTTGTGGGTGAAAAGATGTGCTAAGCTTAACTGTAGTGCCAAGTCCATTTTGAAATGACTTCCATAACAAGGAAGAAAATCGGGTATCACTATTGGAAATAATGGACAAAGGCACTCCATGTAGCCTTACCATCTCTCTCAAATACAATTTGGCATAATCTTCCATCACATAAGAAACCTTGACGGGAAGGAAATGTGCCGATTTTGTCATCCAATCTACCACCACCCAAATAGAGTCATGTTGGCGTCGGGTGCGAGGCTAACCAACTATAAAGTCCATATTCACATCCTCCCACTTCCAAGTAGGGATGCTAATATCTTGATCTAAACCTCCCGATTTCTGATGCTCAACCTTTACTTATTAGAAATTTGGACATTTGGCAACAAATACCGCAATATCCTTTTTCATCTCATTCCACCAATAGACTTTCTGTAAATTACGGTAATTCGTGGTGGCTCCCAGGTGAATGGAATACCGCGAACTATGGGCTTCTGCCAAAATTTGTTCTCTTAGCTCATCAACATTTGGGACACATAATGGACCTTGGTATCTAAGTACCCCATCTCCCCTTTGGAAGAAAGCCTCAACAGACTTCTTGAGTACCGCT
This sequence comes from Solanum bukasovii, assembly GCA_029582585.1. Classification (NCBI taxonomy): domain Eukaryota; kingdom Viridiplantae; phylum Streptophyta; class Magnoliopsida; order Solanales; family Solanaceae; genus Solanum; species Solanum bukasovii. The sequence continues at coordinate 70,244 of JAJOOI010004567.1, forward strand.
TCTTTCAATTCTACCAAAGTCAGATCAAGACATCACTTGACTTTCACATCATTTACAAAAGATTATTCGGAACCATTATAGACCATGACACTACCTTCGTCGGAATCTACCAATCGAACACCCAATCGGGCCAATCTATGCACATCTTGTTCCAACTCTTTTCTATCATCATCAACATGTACAACACTATAAACCTTCTAAGAGCGTTTGCTACTACATTTGCCTTTCTTGGGTGATAAAGAACATTCATATCATAGTCCTTCAATAATTCCAACCACCTTCTTTGGCGAAGATTTAAATCTTTTTAGGTAAACACATATTGTAGGATTTTATGATCAGTGAAACCATCAACATGAACCCCATACAAATAATGCCTCCAAATCTTTAAGGCAAATACCACCGCCGATAATTCAAGGTCATGGGTAGGATAGTTCTTCTCATAAACTTTTAGTTGCGTTGAAGCATAGGGAATCACCTTACCATTTTGCATAAGCACACATCCCAACCAAACTCTAAAGGCGTCACAATATACCACAAAACCATCCATTCCTTCCGGTAAAGTCAACACCAGAGCAGAAGTAAGTCTATGTTTAAATTCTTAGAAACATTTATCACAAACCTCCGACCATATAAACTTAGCCTTATTTTGAGTCAAGGTTGTCAAAAGTGAAGCAATGGTGGAAAACCCCTCAACAAATCTTCTATAATAACCGGCCAAACCCAAGAAACTTCTAATGTCTTTCGGTGATAGAGGTCTAGGCCAACTTTTGACCGCATCCGTCTTAATCGGATCCACCTCAATACCATTGCTTGAAACAATATGGCCTAAGAAAGCCACGAACCTTAGCTAAAATTCACATTTGCTAAACTTTGCATAAAGTTGTTGGTCCTTGAAAATGTGCAATACTGTCCTCAAATGATCAATGTGTTCATTCTCGCTTCTTTAATAGATCAAAATATCATCGATAAACACAATCACGAACATATCAAGGTATTGTCTAAACACCCTACTCATCAAGTCCATGAAGGCCTCTGGAGCATTAGTAAAACCAAATGACATAACCAAAAACTCATAGTGACCATATTGGGTTCTAAAAACTATATTTGGAATATCTTCCTCTTTCACCTTCAATTGGTGATAACCCGACCGGAGATCAATTTTTGAGAAATAACTTCCCCCTTGAAGTTGATTAAATAAATCATCTATTCTCGGAAGAGGATACTTGTTCTTAATGTTCACCTTATTCAATTGTCGATAGTTGATAGACATACGAAGGGACCCATCTTTCTTTTTAACAAACAAAACCAGAGCACCCCATGGAAAGATGCTTGGTCGGATGAAACCCTTATCCAACAAATCTCTCAATTGTTCTTTCAACTCCTTAAGTTCCGCCGGAGCCATTCTATAAGGAGGAATAGAGATAGGTTGTGTATCCGGGAGAAGGTCAATACCGAAGTCTATTTCCCTTTCGGGAGGAACACCGGGTAGATCATCAGGAAACACTTTTGGAAACTCTTTTACAACGGGGATAGGGGTCTCAGAATCCATATCCCTCACCCTCACTATATGGTAAATACAACCCTTGGAAATCATTTTCCTAGCTTCAAGGTAAGAAACAAATTGACCACTAGGCATAGAATTTCCCCCTTCCACTCTAGGATAGGCTCATTTGGGAATTGAAACTAGACTACTCGAGTCCTACAATCAATAGAGGCATAACACAAATGCAACCAATCCATCCCAAGTATGAAATCAAAGTCTAACATATCCTGCTCTATCAAATCAACAAGGTTAACTCTATTGGATAAGGAAACGGGACATCTTCTATAAACCCTCTTACCCACCACAGAATCACCAACATGGGTAGAGACAAAAAAAGGTTCTAATAACACATCGAGGAGCACATCAAACCTCATAGCTATATAAGGAGTCACAAAGGACAACGTAGCTCCGGGATCAATTAAAGAATACACATTTATATGGGAAAAATTTAACATACAAGTCACCACATCCGGGGAGTTCTCTTGATCACCTTTAGTTTGGAGAGCATAGAAAAGAGCAATTCCACCCGAACCACTTGGACCGGATGAAGGGTAGGGTGGAGCCCTACGACAAGTCTCTCCCTTAATCTTAGCAACCGAAGGACAATTCCTTATTTTGTGATCCATTTTTCCATAACCAAAGCAAGCGTTAAAATCCGCTATACACTTCCCTTCATGATTTCTCCCACATTTATTACAAGTGGGAATTGAAGGCCTATTACCATTTCCTTGAGGTTTTGGGTTAGATACCCTCTCATTATTAGGCCTTGAAGGAGCACTAGAATAACCTTGCCTGGAGAACTTTTACCGATACCTTGAATGACCCCATCCGCCGGACATAGAATGTGAATAGTTACCTTCACTCTTGCTCTCTTTTCCTCTCTTGATATTTCCTTGAGCTTTTCTTCCTCAATTTGTTGGGAATGCCTCATAAGGCGAGAAATGTCCATGTCATGGACAAGCATAGCAGTGCAGAATTCTTTGACAACCAAGTTGGACACTCCCGACACAAACTTACTCATCTTGGTCTTACAATCCACCGCAATAGAAGGAGCATACTTAGATTGTTGGGTGAAGCTCAAAGCGTAATCCCTTACACTCATATTTCCTTGTCTAAGGTTAATGAACTCAAGTACCTTGGCCTCTCTCATCTCTAAAGGGAAAAATCGATCAAGAAAAGAACTTTTGAACCTTTCCCACTCTATGGGACACACTTCCACCGGTCTTGCTTCTTTCCATTGATTAAACCAAATTGAGCAACCCCTTTGAGTTGGTAAGAAGCCAATTCCACCTTCTTTATTGGAGTAACACCCAAAATAGCAAGTATCTTGTAGACCTTGTTAATAACTCTTGAGGGTCTTCCTCAACTTTGGAGCTATGAAATTCTGGAGGGTTCATCCTTGTAAGATCCCTAACTCTTGCCGCCGCCGTACCCACACTTGGGTTCACGTGAGCTACCACCTCTCTATTGTCTTGAGCCGTCATGGCTTGAGATAACATTTGGAAAGCCGACCTAAATTCCGCATTTGTTACATTCTCATTCAATGGATCAATCGGAGCTTGAGGAGGAGCTTAGGGAGGAACCTCTTGATTCACATTGTCTCCCTAAGTCCTTCTAGCATTAGCTAGTCATATTCTGAAAACGATCAGGTAAGGATTAGGATAAAGACTTATAGAGTTTAACTCCAAGGCACGACTTAGAGAAGTGAAGAAGTGAAGTTTCCTAAACATCTAATAGCCTCTCATTCATAAATATGGTGCGCTTCACACTTATGAACAAGACTTTACTAGACGTTGTTTGAGACATCCTAGAACCATTCTAAATCTTGTGCTCTAATACCAAGTTTTCCAGGACCCAGGGGTACCTCCTAGAGGTAACAAGGTGTACACGACCCCGACATGCCTCATACAAGCCACTTAGCTTATCATAACATAAAGTAATATAAAAGGTGCGGGAATTTAAAACTTTTTAATACAACCAAAGTCTTTAATAAAACGAGCGGAAGTCTATTACAATAGTCTCAAACCATCTAGAACAACATGAACAACATCTTGGGACGCAGCCCATACAATAGTTCAAGACATAAAATGAAAGACATAAGAGAATAGGGTGATCACATCCTCAAACACAATGAGGACTCACCAAATCTTCACTTCCTTGATCAACAACGAAGCTAGCGATGAGTGTGAGAATCTATGTCGCTGGACCCTACATTTAATAAGAATTTAGGAAAGAGTATACGTTAGTATAATCAAGTACTAAATATGATGGCTAGCATAAACAACAAAACATAATCATTAGTCAACATAAGACATAAGACATAAGACATAAGCATAATCAAGACATAATAAGCATCATAATGAAAGAGGAATACTCCCTTAAGTAACCTCACTTATCCTTAGCCAAGACTTAGGTCATCCGCCTCTAGTCAAGCTTACATCATGGAAGGCATGTCAACACTCCAAGTCAATCAACTTCAAAACAAAATTACATTAGTCATAATTACTTTTAAAGACATGGAGATTCGCCTCAATGCCTAGTTCATAAAGTTTAATAGGTATTCGCCTCTTGCCTTACTTACTTTTAGATCGCGGGTACTCGCCTCCACAATCTCATCATATGATGTGGGTACTCGCCTTCACAATATCATCATATGATGCGGGTACTCGCCTCCACAATCTCATCATATGATGCAGGTACTCACCTCCACATCATTTAATAGGGAACATGGATACTCACCTCCATGTCCATTCATCATAGTAAGAATGTGGGGACTCACCTCTTGTTTAATTCTAAGGAGTATGGGAAATCACCACATATCCTTCAAGGGTAGTCGCCTCAAGCCTAATCATTCCTTTAGCATTTTAGTCTAGATTCATTTTAGGTGAGCAATCCTTTCAACCTAGAATCAATCATTTATGTGATTAAACCTTTCACATTCATAAGTAAGCAATTCATGTGGGAAGTATCCATCCCTCAACAATAACATCAATTACTAACAATTCACATCATAAGCTTTACTCTCAAAGCCCTAGAACTTATGATCAACATCTAAGCCTCATTCTCAAGCAATTCTAATAATGTTTCATCAATCCTATAAGGACAAGCCTAAACCCACAGAGTTTCCTTTCATGGCATCAACCCAATTATATCAATTCTAGGTTAAATCATGGAATAGGCATGGACACATGTAATTTCATCCCAAAAACATGTAATTCTATCAATTTAATCGTAAAAAATCATAATTCACTCAATTGGATCAACATTCAGCATAACCCACAACATTGGAAGAAACCCTAGCTAGAATTGGGGAATTCTTCATCAATTGGGGAAATTCAAAGGGACTCCATGGGAGGAAGGATCCCATGGATGAAAAGCCATCATACCTTAGTCACAAATCCCACAAAAGCTTTAACATTGGGAGACTTGATCTTGACCTAGCTTCAATCTTCTTCTTCTTCCAACTTCTAGAGAGAGAATATATGAGAGGGGATTTGAATTTTCTTTTGGGAATTGAGAGAATGACTTAATTGAGTGACTTTAGGGGTCTAAAAATCCTTTTATAGGTGGTCTAGGTCTAGGCAAAATGACAACACTTCAATTTAATTAAAATCGGAAAAGACCTATAATTCCCTAAAATAATTGTCCAGACTCCACCCACGAGACCATGATTGATGGACCGTGGTTGGACCTACGGTCCGTCCTGGTCAATCGTGGTTGAGTTCAGAGAGTTTGGCATTTGGGGGATCTGGACCTACGGAACCCAAACCACGGGCCGTGGACCCATCCACGGGGCGTGGGTCCTGGTCGTGGTTCTGCCTCAAGCAGTGTTTCCAAGATATCCAACCACGAGGCCCATCTACGGGGTGTAGTTGGCCCTCGTGGGTGACACCTGGTAGTTCTGATATTTGCTAGGCCTCCCTCTTTGGGCTACGAGGTGTTACATTCGAACACTAAAGTTGTAATGTTTATTAAAGATAAGAATTAACCACAATCAATAATATGTATAGAGAATCTTGAATCAGTGATTTGAGAATTTCAACGAGTCCATATATAGAGTTATTTAGATGTGATATGAAATTTTTGGTATAATGCAGATGAGTTTCACATTGCTTATGGATTCAGACAGAGTGATGTTAGCCCAATGAAAATGATTACAGACGGGTCTATGAACTTCGTGGGTCTTTCATGAGTCATTGCTAATTGAACACCACTGTGGAGTTAATGTGTATACTAGTTATATATGCATGATTATTGTATTTCATTCTTATATGACTTTGTTGAACATGACATTGTAAATTATATTTTGTTTTTATTTGTTGATTCTGAAAATTAGAATTGATTTATTGAGTTATAGCGTCTTTATTCAGTGATTATTTATATGAGGAGAGACTTATTTCAGGTTAATACTCACACGAGTGTTTTCAACACCCTAACGTCGTCATTATTTCGATGATTTCCATCAATAATACTTACTAGATATGCTTTATTTTAGTATTCATACAACACTTGTTGTACTTATGTATACATATTGAATGTGTGTATAAACTGAATACGATGAAAATGATAATTCTGTTATTTAAAATTTTGGAGTGAGCTATGGACTGATCTGCAAAATTGAAATTTTGACTCTACTTTTTATTTAGTTTTCTACCTATTCCTAAATAATGTGGTGTTAGGATTTTCCCTTGATTTTATTTCGTTATTTGAATTTTATTTTTTTCCTTAAAGAAAAGTCAAAGTATTACCATAAATGCTTGAACTGTTTTTAAAGGAAAATATAATTTTCTATCATATTTGGTTTATTCTTTCCTTAAAGAAATGTTTGGAGATCTATAAATTGAAGATCTCTATTCTCATATCATAACACGATAACATCCACAATGTAGTCGTTTAAAGAGTTTTGTTAATAGGGAGATTTTTATTCACTACAATTTTAATGTCTTTTTATTAGTTTTTAATTATGTAGGTCAATTGGTCATATCATATAATAATATTATGTCTTTTAGTATAGTTTTATGTGTCGTCTAAATTATCAACCATATTATTTGCAATTATTAGCTTTCGCATGACGCCATACTCACCTTCATAACCCATCAATATGTACATATGAATGTATGTATAAACTGAATACGATGAAAATGATAATTCTGTTATTTAAAATTTTGGAGTGAGCTATGGACCGATCTACAAAATTGAACTTTTGACTCTACTTTTTATTTAGTTTTCTTCCTATTCCTAAATAATGTGGTGTTGAACTCTTGTATTTACTTTCGCTTCGGTATTATAGACTCATATCACCATATCATTGGGATATTTGGATTGTATTATTTCGTGCTTATGTTATTTTCGAAATATTTTTTATGACTTTACATTGTTTATGCTCAACATATTCATGCTAATATAAAAAAAATGAATAAAAATATGAAAATACCGACAATAAGCACCATGGAACTTTTATTTTATTATTTTCTTGTGTAAGTTTTTGAAATTATAATATAATAATACAAAATTTGGAAAAGAAATACATATAATTTATATAAATATCAAATATTAACTAGCTTTGACTCCCAACAATTAATTATTGAGGTATGCTTGAATAAAAATTAAATAATAATTTAATTAAATAAATAGAATAATGAATAATTAATGTGTGAAACTAAAAAAATGATAGTTTAAATATTATTTTGCTCATTAAATAAATATAAACAAATACCCGATAATCAAGACTATCTATTAGGAAAAATGGGCGGCTTTCTTGCCCCCTTAATTTTCCAACTCCTCAACTAACCCACTATCACCACAAAATCAGCCATTCAATTCTTAAATAGGCGAAATTTCGATTGCCAAATGTTTTTTTTTTTCATTAATCAAAGAATTTGAATACCAATTGACATCAACCACTACAATTCTTGAAAATCAGATGGACTCCTTTTTTAATCTACTTTAATTTATCTTAGTGTTTAGCGTTTCGTTCTCCATCTCGGCAAGGTAAGTTTTATGAAATCACTAACCTCGTTGCTTTAAATACATTTGACTTGTTTGGAATTTGGATTTTCTAGGTTGATTTGTTAACTTAAGTTTTGAATTTTTTTAGTACATATAGCCAAGAATCAATTTTGACACATCTCTCACTATTGTGATAGTTAAATATATCTCTTCACTCATTACATCTTCTAGCTTCTCACGATCAGTTTTCACTCTCTGATTATTTAATAATATGAGTTCAGCTGCTACTTATTTGCTTATAAATGGAAGAATTGTTTTTTGTCTCTTATATGATAAATAAATTAAGTTCTTTCGGATTTCTAAGCTTCTTAAAGAAAAATATTACATGCTAAATGGATTCTTAAATTTATTTGTTCGATTCCCTTTTAGCTATTTTGTGTTATGTTTTATTTTCCATTGACGTTTAGCTTTCTAAAATGTATGAGCTTTTCATTTTTTTTTAAAGCTGCCTTGTAGTGGCAGGGGGTTTGAGCGGGCGGTTTGGCTAAGACCCCTACCGTGTAAATCAATATCCAAAAAGTGAATACAATCAAAAGGGGCATCTAAAACCGAACCACCGAAAAGCACATGGTTGATATGGTGTTGCACTTATCTTTATTCCTCGAGAAATTTGTAATATTACAGGAGAAATCAAGATGAGTGAGAAGGTTCTGTTCTGATATATACTATTAACCATATGTATAGATGTAGTATTTATTATAGAATAATTTTTTATTTATTTTTAATAGATCATATATCTATTTATACTGTCTATTTACTTATATAGGAGATGATTAAGTGTATAAAATTTTAGCTTATACACAGAGGATTAAATCATCAGTTCATATAAGTATAAAGTTGTTTTGTTCTCAATCTAAGATGGGAATTGGACATTCCATCAGTATGATTGTAGCACAAGATTATATGTAATTTATCTTGATTATGGAAATGGTATAGTTCCAACTTCTTGTGCTAGAGAATTTTGTTTGTATTTAATGGGTCCAAGTAGAGATAGTTGCTTTAGATTGACTGACAAAAGCATATTCTCTAAACTATTAAATGTACTTATATTCTTAATCCTGATATAACTATTATGATCTGTATATGTTAATTATCATTTTAATTTATTAAAATGTGAGATTCTAAGATGAGTCAATATACCTGGTAGCTTGGATGATGATAATATATATTGGTGAAATAATAAGTTAGTTGACGGAATTCATGTCTCGATATAGAGATTGATAATATGCCTTTTTGAGAAGCTTATAAGTTTTCATCGTGTCAAACCTTGCAACTGAATTTTTGAATCAGACAGATGAAATAAGCTAAGCAGTGTTCTAAAGGAAATTGATCATTGAATTAAATTCGTCAGTAATATAATTTATCGATTAGTATATGTAATCTTAACATGGAAAATTACATATGTGTTTAATGGGGAATTTTAAAATATAAATAGAGGAGTGCAATTACGAATTTCTAGTGGAATGATTTGTAATTATTATGGTGAGAATAATTTAAATTAATTATTTAGAATTATTTCCATAATAGGAAGCCTCACTTATTAATTATGTGGTCCCTACCCTGACCATATTTAGCTAGAATTCAGAATCTATTCTAATGGGAAAAAGGGAGAAGTGTGTGTCTTTCTCTATTTTAAGGAAATGAAGAAGTATGTGTCTTTTTCTATTCCAAGGAAAGGGAGAAGTACATGTCTTTTTCTATTCTAAGAAGACATGGTGTTCCCTCTCCCCCTTGGACAAGGAAGAAATCTCTATAAATAGAGATTCTTCTAACCCTTAAAAGAAATAAATTTTCAATACGATACTTGCCCACCCAGGTATTGAGAATGTTCGAAAGTGAACTTGGGATCACTGTAGAAGACCGCAGAACTGCCGTCCACTTTGTGGACTAGCTTGTGGATTCGCTTAAAGGTATTTGTTCACGCTTCAAGTGGTAATTCTTGAATTAAATTTTAGAAAGTTTATGTGATCTAAAATGATTCTATATTGTCTAGTATAAACTATGTGTTGTCTATTATTTATGTAAGCAGTATGATTCGAGTATGCTTCCGCTATACATATAGTTTTCCAACAATTGGTATCAGAGTGATACTTGCATCTTTATAGATAACTTAAAATATATGTATGTGCAATTGTATGTATCATTTGTGGTTGGTAAAATTTTTTTGCGAAAAGAACGAA
>JAJOOI010004568.1:0-25831 GCA_029582585.1 Solanum bukasovii
CCCCCCCCCTGAATATAAAAAGTTGCAAGATATGGAACCATGATGTAGTGGGGAAACTAATTTGGGTACTCATAACTCAGAAAGAAGCTCTTCGAGTTAAGTGGCTACATGGAATCTAACTAAAAATGATGAATATTTCTAGGTACATACACCACCAAATGATAGTAGTGGGTACTGAAAGTCCCTAAATAAACTGAAACTAGGTATGGAAAATTGGTATCAACAGGATAGATACATTTTAACATTTGATGGAGGATATTAGATGAGTCAAAGTTGTATGACATTGCTGGGAGAGGGATTTAGTTTTGGAAATGCAGACTTAGTGTGGACAAAACTAATGGTACCTTAGCATAGATTTTTTATTTGGATTGCAACATATCAGAAACTAATGACCAAAGGGAGAATGCATGATATGGGCATACCAGTAGATAGTGTTGGATGTGTGTTATGTGATCAACAGTGCTATGAAGATGTAGAACATTTATTTTTTACATGTGACTGGACATCTACACTAAGGGATGAAGTAACTAATTGGAGTGGGATTTTCCATGTTGTGGTAATGTGGAGTGTTTGAACTGGATTAAACAGAGACATTGGAGATAAGGGGCCATGATATACCTCATTTGTCAAGCTAGGAATTTATTGAATTTTTAAAGAGCAACACCAGTATAGAAGTTTTATACTTTAGCAAGTATAGATTACTGTTAAGGAGAGGATTGCAATGTTTAGAGGATCCAAACAGGCGCATAAGTGTATATCATTCATAGACAAATTATGTAATTAGAACTTTATTGGTATAGGTGGAGAGGCAGGAAGTAGTTGAGAATTAGTGGTTTGCTGAGGTTGTGTATTACTTGTAATGAAGTTTGTTTTTTTGGTGGTAATAATATTCATAGTTTATTGCAAAAGAAATAGGAATTTGGTATTTTCCGATCTAGGCTTTGTTTGAACTAAAAAAACATAGAAGTTTTCCCCTTTGGACCAATCCACACCATTAATAAAGTCATCACAGACGCCAATCAACAATTTGTCCGAAACCACGCCGGAATCACATATAACCCAAAATCCATGGACTAGAGCACAGGTAAAATGGAAAATTTAGTATTTCCCATTTTGGGCCTCGTTTGAACTTGAAATACAGACATTTTCCAGTCCGAACCAAGCCACGCCATTAATAAGGTCATCACGGTCACCCAAAAAAATAATTGGACAAATAAACGGTGGGATCACACTTATAAAGTTTCTCAGAAAAATATTTTGGGCGGTCCAAGGCGCCAGATCCATGTGCTAATATACACGAAAAAAATGGAAAAATCTATATTTCCCGCTTTGTGCCTCTTTGGATTTTAAAATGATGATGTTTGCCCCTCCAAACTAACGCACACCATTTAAAGGTAATAGATATCATCTAATTTTTCTCTAGTTCTAAATGTACATGATTTACATTTTTCCATTCTAACATATCACTTCATAATGAAGTAGAGGACATTAAATCCTACAAATATTACTAAAATTGTCCATATAATTCAAAAATGAAAAAATTACGAATGTGCCTACTCTAAATCAAATAAAGTTTTAAGAATTTAATTAAAAATATCCTATCTTTAAAGCGGAGTAATATATTAAAGGAAAATTAGAAGATACTTGAATGGAAAAAATGTAATTCATGTACCTTTAAAATTGGAAAAAATTAAAAAATGTAACTTAAATGGAAAAAAACATAACTCATGCACCTTTAAAATTGGAGACAAATTATATTTTAAGGATTGTAAATCTCTAAGAAAAATACATAATAAGAAATTCATTTATATACTTAACTACCACGAAATAAAAACAAATACCGTCACCTATAAAGTGCGCAAATTTCTTCACAAATTTTCTCAAACCTATTTTGTCAAACCATATTCATTCACCAAACACTTTATTAATGGCACAAATTAAGATTATGCACCGACAGAAGACCCAACAGAAGGTGATAATATATAAAGCAAAACGCTTTGTAGCTTTCAAAAAGGTATGGGCAAGTGTTGTCAAGGAAGCACACGAACTTTCTATTACAACAGGAGCACATGTTGCTATTGTCGCTTATTCCCAGGGTGGCATACCATATTTTTATGATTCCTCCAACAGCTTTGACACAATAAATAAGTTCCTTAATGATGTGAATGTTTTTGCAGTCAAATGGGGTCATTGATTTGATTGTCTTTAGAGAAGGATTTATCTTCTTCTTCTTTTATATTATTTAGTATTAGTTAAGAGAAATTATCACTCATAAACTGGGTGATAATTTCTCTTAACTAATACTAAATAAGATTAAAAAAATATATATAAATCATTTCCTAAAGGCAATCAAATCAATGACCCTCTTTGACTGCAGAAGCCTTCGATATAATTGAGGAACTTATTTATTATGTCAAAGTTGTTGGAGGAACCATAAACATATGGTATGCCACCCGGGGAATAAGCGACAATAGCAATGTGTGCTCCTGTTGTAATAGACAGTTTGTGTGCTTCATTGACATCACTTGCCCATAGCTTTTTGAAAGTTATAAGGAGTTTTGCTTTAGATATCATCATCTTCTGTTGAGTCTTTTCTCGGTGCATAATTTTAATTTGTGTCATTACAAAAGTGTTTGGTGAATGAAGATGGCTTGACAGAATAGGTTTGAGAAACTTTGTGAAGAAATATGCGCACTTTATAGGTGATGATATTTGTTTTTATTTCGTGGTTAAGTTAAGTATATAAATGAATTTCTTATTATGTATTTTTCTTAGAGATTTACAATCCTTGAATATATTTTGAGTCCAATTTTAAAGGTACATGAGTTACATTTTTTTCCACTGAAGTTAATTTTTTTAATTTTTTTCTAATTTTAAAGGTACATGAGTTACATTTTTTCCATTCAAGTATCTTCTAATTTTCCTTTAATAGATTACTCCTCTTTAAAGATAGGACATTTTAAACTATATTCTTAAAACTTTATTTGATTTAGAGTAGGCACATTCATAATTTTTCCATTTTTGAATTATATGGACAATTTTAGTAATATTTGTAGGATTTTATGTCCTCTTCTTCATTATGAAGTGATGTGATAGAATTGAAAAAATGTAAAAACATGTACATTTAGAACTAGAGTAAAATTAGATGATATAACTTGGATGGGAAAAAACTTAAATCATTTACCTTTAAACTATAATGGGCTTGTTCAGAAATCATCTCTTGACATTTTATGCATATGTTCATGCAAATGCACAATATATATATATATATATATTACAAACGAAATTAAGAGATTTTATTAAATTTTTACATAACTTTAAAAAATTTAGGACTATTGACATAATTTTAAAGAAAATATATATTACTCTCTCTATCTTAATTTGTGTGACATATGCTAAATTTTGAAAGTCACCAAATTTTAATATGTTTTCTAATTGTTAATTATTGTGATTTATAGTACTCAATGTTACATTGTTTGTCCCAATTTATGCAGCACCAGTGAAATAGTTTGTCACAGACACCCACAAATAATTTTGGCAAAAAAATACCTAATAAATAATGTAATCAATGATGACCTCTCCGAAAGGAAAACAATATATACAACTATATCTTTTAACATGTAATGAATTAGGTTGCTCCAAACTATATTAAATAGGTGTTCAAAGGCGCCCAGAGAAAATTTCAGCCAAAAAAACATTAGGTGCACATTTCACCCAAAATCAATGAATTATAACACACAAAAATGCCGATGTTTGCCACTCCAAACCAGCCCACGCCATTCATAAGGTCTTCATGGAAGCCCAAAAAACATTTTTCGGCTAAAAACACGTCGAGATCACATATAACCCAAAATCAATGGACAATAGCACACGTAAAATGAGAAATTTGGTATTTCCCTTTTCAGACCTCATTTGAACTTGAAAATGCAGACGTAAGCCCCTCTTGATGAATGCACACAATTAATAAGGTTGTCAAGGATGCCCACAAAAAATTTCATCCAAAAAAACGTCGGGATCACATATCACCCTAAATCCAGGGACTATAGCACATGTAAAATGAAAAAATTGGTATTTCCTATTTCGAAGCTTGTTTGAACTTTACAATACAGAGCCTAAGCCCTTCCGGACAAACCCACGCCATTAATAAGGTCGCCAGGGACGCCCACAAAAGATTTCGACCAAAAACTCGTCGGGATCACATGACATAAAAAATCCATGGACTACACGTAAAATGAGAAATTTGGTATTTTCCACTGCGGACCTCATTAGATATTGAAAATATAGATGATTAATCCTCCATAGCAACGAACACCGTTAAAAATGTCATCGGGGATGCCCATAAAAAAAATTGGCCAAAAACACGTTGGGATCACATATCACCCAAAATTCATAAGACTATAACACACATAAAATGAGAAACTTGGTATCTCGCATTTCGGGACTTGTTTGAACTTTAAAATGCAAAGTTTGGCCCTCCGGATTTACCCAAGGTCGTCATGGACTCTCAAAAAAAATTCAGCCAAAAAAAGTTATTTAACATATCACTAAAAATGCATGGACTATAGCGCACGTAAAACGGAAAATTTGGTATTTTCCATTGCAACACCTAGTTTGAACTGAAAAATGCCGATGTGTGCCACTACTAACAAACCCACACCATTCATAAGGTCACAGAGAAGCCCACAAACAATTTCGGCCAAAAACACATCGAGATCACATATCACCCAAAATTGATGGACTATAGCACATGTAGAATAAGAAATTTGGTATTTCCCATTCTGTGCCTTGTTTGAGCTTGAAAATGTAGACGTATGCCCCTTCGGACAAAGGCACACAATTAATAAGGTCGTCACAGACTCCCACAAAAATATTTTGGCCAAAACCACGTCGGGATCACATATCACCCAATATCCACGGACTATTGCACATGTGAAACAAGAAATTTGGTATTACCTATTACGGGCCTCATTTGAACTTAAAAATGCACATGTATTCCCCTCTGGACCATCCCATGCAATTAACAAGGTTATCACAGATGCCAAAAAAAAAAAAAATTAGCCAAAAACACGTCGAGATCACATATCACATAAAATCCATGGAATATAGCACAAGTAGAACGAATAATTTGGTATTTCACGTACCGGGCATCATTAGAACTTGAAAGCATGGACGTTTACCCCTCTTGATCAAGCCACACCATAAATAATGTCCTCACGGATGCGCACAAAAAGTTTCAGCCAAAAGCACATCGGGATCACATATCACCCAAAATCCATGCATTATAGCACATGTAAAACTCAAAATTTGGTATTTCCTATTTTGCGCATTGTTTGTACTTGAAAATGTAGACGTTTGCCCCTCGGGACAAACCCACACCATTGACAAGGTCCTCAAGGATGCTCAAACAAGGTTTCGGCCAAAAACACGTCGGGATTACATATCACCCAAAATCCATGGGCTATAGATAAGTAAAATGGGAAATTTGGTATTTCCAGTTCTGGGCCTTTTTGAACTTGAAAATGCAAATGTTTGACCCTCTGGACCAACACACACCATTAATAAGGTCGTCATGGAAGCCCACAAAAAACTTTGCCCAAAAATCAATGGGATGATATATAACCCAAAATTAATGGACTATAACACACGTAAAATGGAAAAGTTGGTATTTTCCGTTATGGGCCTCGTTTGAACTTGAAAATGCGGAAGTTTGCCCCTCCATACCAATGCACGCTATTAATAAGGTCGACATGCACGCTGATAACGCTCAACTACACTTCTTATGATTCAAAGTGTAGGTGGTCACTAACAAGAATAAACTGAACATTGAGTTGGGGTCGATCCCACAAGGAGTTATACAGAAAAGAATTCAAATACAAAATATGAAAGTTTTCTAATTTATGGTAGAATGGAAATAAAAAAACGCAACATAATGTAAATTAATAAGTTTCAATTATCATTATTAATAGTTTGGTACTCAATTGTCAATTAACGCGGTGTTTGAACAAATAGAGACGGAACCTTAGAAGTGTGTGAGCAATCAAATACTAATTTCACTTAATGGGTAATAAACAATTGCTTAAAGTCGTTGAATCTAAATGGATTGGATGGATTGTAACTATAAACAAAAAATTTCAATCAGCTATTATGTTTCGAACGAGTTCCTTCGAACCTCATCAAGCTTAACAATGCAAAACAACCCAAATCCTTAATTTAACCCACTTTATCAAGTTGGGTTTTAAAGACACAAGTCAATAAAACTATCAATCATTTACTCCACTATAAGCAACTTTCAAAAGCAAGCATAGAGAGCTAAATCTAGAACAAAATTTTCAACTTTAGTTCATCAATGAAAACATGAATAAATAACTGAACCCATTTAAAAACAACAGTGTATCTAGCAATTAAAATATCGACAAGCTAATTTATGTATTCGATTACATAGTCATACCCCTAAGGAATGGGGGTTTATCCAAGCATAACAAAAAGCAAGAAACAGATACCAAAAAGATGTTCCATCGGAATGACAAAATCTCTAATGCTCAATGCCAAAACTAAGACTAAAACATTAAAACCTGAATATCTAAGCTCAAACCCTCTCAAAGAATATTCAGTATTGTAAAAGTATGTAAAAATTACTAAAGTATGTGTAAGACCCTTTTCTCTCTCTTCAAAAATCAATTTATATGTTTCCAAAAACATCCCAAAATTTAAGTACGCATTCCCATCAGCGAAGTTAGTCGCGATCGCCGAATGAATCGGCGATCCGCCGATACGCACGCCTTCTTGCCATTTGGACTTGACCTATGCATCCACTTGTTCTGTTCATTTAGGCGAGTTGGATTGAGCTCGTCGTTCCATTCGACACATCGCCGAAGTGAACTTTCGTTCGCCGAGTTCGCTTAGTTCATGAGCCAACTCGATGGACCTTTTGGCGAGCTAGAAGCTCACTCAGCGAGCCGCCAAATTGCTTTTCCACACTCTAACTTTCTTTTTCTTAAGCTTTTCCAACTTTTCGCTTCTTTTCACAATGTAATGTCCTTGCCTTGTTCTTAAACTTTCATGGATGCACATAAACAATTTAACATCAGTTGTGAAAACAAAATAGGCATTGAGGACACTAATTCATTAAATAACAAGCCCTAAATGAGTCAAAATTTCTGACTCATCAACACCCCCAACTTAAACTTTTGTTTATCTTCAAGTAAAACATGAGATCAATCAGGTCAACAGGGATGTCTACAAGTAGTGCTCCTTGAGAATCAACATGAAAGTGCACACAAGGTTCAATCCAAACATGCAATGTTAAATTTGGCATTTTCTATTGCGGGCCTCATTTGAACTTTAAAATATAAACTTTTGCTCCTCCAGACCAACACATACCATTGATAATGTCGTCATGGACGCCCACAAAATATTTTGG
This sequence comes from Solanum bukasovii, assembly GCA_029582585.1. Classification (NCBI taxonomy): domain Eukaryota; kingdom Viridiplantae; phylum Streptophyta; class Magnoliopsida; order Solanales; family Solanaceae; genus Solanum; species Solanum bukasovii. The sequence continues at coordinate 7,421 of JAJOOI010004568.1, forward strand.
CCAGAAACACATCGGGTTCACATATCACCCAAAATCCATAGACTATAGCACACTTAAAATGAGAAACTTGGTATCTCCTGTTCCGGTACTTGTTTGAACTTGAAAATGCAGACGTTTGCCCCTCTCAACAAACCTAATAAGGTCGTCATGGATGCTCACAAAAAATTTCAGTCAAAAACACATTAGTTTATCATATCACTCAAAATGCATGGACTATAGCCTATGTCAAATGGGAAATTTAGTATTTCCTATTCCGGGCCTCGTTTGAACTTGAAAATACAAAAACATTTTCCCCTCTGGACCAACTCACGCAATTATAAACATTTTATGGACGCCCTTAAAAAGTTTTGGCCAAACACTCGTCGAAATCACATATCACCCAAAACCATGGACTATATCACACGTAAAATAGGAAATTTCATATTCCCAATTTGGGCCTCATTTGAACTTGAAAAAGTGGATGTTTTCCCCTATGGAAAAATGCACGTCATTAATAAGGTCATCACGAACGCCCAGAAGAAACTTTAGCCAAAAACATATCACGATCACATATCACCCAAAATTCATGGACTAGAACGCGTAAAATGGGAAATTTGATATTTCATGTTCCGGTCCTTGTTTGAACTTTAAAATGCAGACGTTTTCCCGTCCAGACCAGCCCACACCATTGATAAGGTCATCACATAATCCTACAAAATATTTTGGCTAAAAACACATCACGATCACATATCACCTAAAATATGGACTATAGCACACGTAGAATGGGAAATTTGGTATTTCCCATCCCGGGCCTCATTTAAACTGAAAATGCAGACTTTTTCCCCTCCGGACCAATGCACACAATTAATAAGATTGTTATGGACGCCCACAAAAATTTAGACCAAAAACACGGCGGGATCACACTCATAAAGTTTTTCAGGAAAATATTTTTGTGGTCCAAGTGCCAGATCCATGTAAGATAACATAAAATGGAAAATCTTTATTTCCTGCTTCAGGCATCATTTGAACTTGAAAATGCCGATGTTTACCCCTCCAAACCAACACACACTATTTAAGTGGTCGTCAGGGATACTCATAAAAAAATTCTCCCAAAAAACTTGTAGCAACCCTTTCGGAAGGATAGTACCACTTAAGGAAGAAACCTAATTTAATAGTTGTGACATTTAAAAGAGATTAACGAAGGGCATATTGATTATAATATAGTTGAGGGCTTAGGTTTATAAGGAAACAAAATAGTTAAGGATGTGTATCCTGCCCATTTAAACATTTATGTGATGTCAAATTGATATTGCCAAGAATTTTAACTTATGGCGGAAAAACCCTTTCAAAATAGTCTAAGCAAATAACTTATGAGATTTTCATGCATATATTATCCTCACACTTAAAAATGATATAAAAATAATATTACCAACTTCCGAGTACCAAAATTATCCGGTTCATGCTTCACACAAACATTCAAAACAAATAGTATATTCAGGATATTACAAGACTTGGGTTTACACACCCCAAAAAGAACAAAACATATATCCATACTTACAACCCATGGTGACATGATCAAATTAGCCTTCAAATTTTCATTTAAATGTACAACAGATAGATCATGTACAAGTCCCAAGGTTTATACAAAATATAGATGCCTATATGCAAATGTGATCTTCCTTAAGGCTCTCAAAATCTCCATCTCCAATGGCCAGCTTCATGCTCCTCTCGATCATTCCCTACGATAGAAACAACTATCACTAAGCATATAGCTTAGTGGTGTAAAAACTATAGGTTCGGAGCCCTCAAATTCACCAAGCCACCTTTCTCAAGTCATGAGCAGCGCAATTGAAACATAATAAATAAATCAAGTAAACAATATATAAAGAGTATCAATTTCGATATTTAAAGATCCAAATGTCAAGAACGCTATGCACCATTTTCCAAGAGATTCAATAACAAGGCTCGCCCAATATATACATCATGTCATCAGACCAAGCATAAGCAAGTATCCAGAAGGATCGACAAAATTAGGAAAAATTGTATCAATAAATTGGAAGAAAAACGTAAAATTGTGATAAGAGGAAGAGAAGAAAAAATCAGTAGAATATATTTACCTAACCATGAATAAGGAAGTATGTTGATTAAAAGAAGAGTAATGAAAAAGTGTGAGTTGATATATGGAGGAAATTGACTAATATAATAATCTGTATTGAATAATGAAAGACAACTCTTAAATTTCTACAAAAATTTTATAACTACAAACTCAAGATAATATACATTTATTAACTTAACAAATGACATAAATAAATAACATACATTGTTGTGTATGTGTAGTTAATGGGGTAGTGAAAAAGACTCTTTCTAAAATTATTTATATCTCTTTAAAATATTTTTGAACTTATAATATTAGTGCTATAGAAATTCATATAAATTCATAAGCTACTGCAAGTTTTTATAGTAATTATTTTATTAAATTATATACATATTATTTATTTTTAATTATTTATAATCATTCTGGAAATGTATAAACTAATTTTGAAAAACTTGTAAAATGAGAAATTATTATTTCTTATCATTATTTTAACTATTATTAACATTTAGTATGACAACATTTAAAATAGTAGCCTCCTTTAAATATTAACTGTTTCTAAATTAACGTAACCAAGAATTTGAAATGTTTTGACGTTATGTTTATCTAAACACGCTAAATTTTGTTTTTGAACCTAAAACATGTAATTAAGCCTCACAGCCTAAAAATGGATGTGATGATACTTTTCTATTCCCACCAAGACAAGTCAACTTTAACACAATGAGAACGAAACAAATGCGGAAAATAGTAAAAACAAGAAACAAGATAAAGTAGAAAAAACTTATTCTTCTATTTAAACCCCCAAAATCTGGTTGTCACGTGTATAAGCCACTAAATACATAAGTGCGGAATCAAGAAATAAATACAAGTCTCAATCTTTGTTTCTCAAATAGAACAAAGTGTAAGAAAAGGAATAAGAGGGTCCGCCAGATGACAAGCAGCTACCTCTTCAAGTCCTTGACAAACTGATGGGCAAGCGGAGCATTCTATCCAAACTTTGGAAGATATGTTAAGAGCATGTGTAATTGACTTTAAGGATAATTGGGAGGATCACTTGCCTTTGATTGATTTTGCATATAATAATAGCTATCACTCAAGTATTGGTATGGCTCCATTTGAGTCTCTATATGGTAGGAGGTGTAGATCTCACATAGGCTGGTTTGAAGTGGGTGAAATCGCTTTGATAGGTCCCGAGTCGGTGCATGAGGCTATGGAAAAAGTTTTGTCTTATTAGAGAAAGGTTAACAACGGCTCAAAGTCGGAAAAAGTCCTATGCCTATGTTAGAAGGAGAGACCTTGAGTTTGATGTTAATGATTCGGTCTACTTGAAAATTTCACCCATGAAGGGTGTAATGAGATTTGAGAAGAAAGGGAAGCTTAGTCCCCACTATGTGGTCCTGTATCGAATTTTGAGGTGAATTGGAAATATTGCTTATGAACTTGATTTACCTAATGATTTGGCATTAGTGCATCCAGTTTTTCATGTATCCTTGTTGAAGAAATGTGTTGGAGATCCGACATCCATAGTTCCTTTAGAAGGTTTGAGAGTCAAGGAGAATCTTTCTTATGAGGAAGTTCCGGTTGAGATTTTAGACCGGCAAGTTAAGAAGTTGAGAAACAAAGAGGTTGCTTCCGTAAAGGTTCTATGGAGGAATAAGTTAGTTAAGGGTTTTACTTGTGAGGCCCAAGCTGATATGATGTCCCGTTATCCTCATCTCTTTCCCTCTGTCCCTACTCTAGCTTGGGCTTAGGTATTCCCATTATTTCCTCATTTATGCATGTACATTAAAAAGTTTGATTTTCTTGAGAAAATGAGTTAGTTGATTGATTTCTTCATGTTTATGTGCATTTGAGTATGAGTTGCATATAGATCATATGAAATGATGTTTTGAACAATGTTTTAGCTTGGAGTTGATGTTTTCTCCTCGAATATGTGCATTTATGTGATTTGACGCATGTTGGGCAGTTAGGTTTGAGTTCCTATCTTCCTTATGATGTTTAGAATCTCATTTGAGGGTGAATGTTCCCAAGGGGAAGATATTGTAATACGTCAGATAAGAAAAGACAGGAACACAAAGCAAACCAAAAAACTATATACAATAGATACCCTCATGAACATGGAAGTCACGAGTACATACATGTCTAACAATATAAATACAAGTCCTTAAAGTGGACTACAACAAGCCATCTGAAAGGCAAAACACAAGCTAACATATATACAGAAGGAGATAGGTTGATCGATGATGGCAAGAGCTTACCCTCGTCGCCGATATCCACAAGCTACAAAAGATGGCACGAACAATCACTACTTGTGGCTGGTACTAAGACTTGCATCACAAGAAGATGCACAGTGTAGCATGAGTACCAAGACAAGGTAGTGAGTAGGAATCACAGGTTGACCGAACAAGAACAACAAAAACAATCCAATAAGGAAAAATATAGACACCAGTAGAGGTCAAAGCGGTTATGAAAATAACGCACACAAGTATACCGAAATTAAATCTATGTACAGCCAAACTAAACCTAAATGACCCCTATATACCTAGAAGGTAAACTCATGCACGTGTTTGAATAAAACTCGAACATGACCCCATAAGCCCGACATGTATGTTGAATAGCTAAGTCTAGATGACAGAAGAGTAACCCATATTCGAATTAAAGAACATCACCCGGGCTCCCAGCCCAAGTAACGAAGAACAAGTCAACTCCCAACCCAGCTAGCAAGAGTGACTATCAACCCAGGCTGCCCAGTTGGACAACCCACTAGCAGGGACTAAGCCGCCTAGCTAGCAAGAATGATTCGGGGGCGTATCAACTCCGTAGAGAATCTCAGATATTAAGACCGTCTACCCAACCAGTTCACCCCTAGCGACGCAAGCCACCTAGCTAGTAAGACTGACACAGGGGCATATCAATTCTGAAGAGGATCTCAAGTAGGATCCAAGACACCATGAATCAACATCCACTCCCAAAGATATCACAAAAAGGCTCCATGCCTGAGGTACTTTAATCTTGAGAAAGCACACAACCTCTGATAACATATCAGAGTCACAGAAGTAGGAAGAGAAGATATAAGGGCTAAGAAGATGTACATATTCCTAAATTAAGGCCCACACTATCAGACCCAAGTTTGCTATTCCAGTCTACAAGGACCTAGTTTATCTGAGCGACATCAGAAACATACCAAAATCACAAGGTTCACAAGTCTAAGGCAACCCCAGTCTATCCTAGACTAAAGCCAAACATGCTTTATGAAACGCATCGTAAAATAAGTAAATCACATAGCATGTGGAAACAAACATACAACCCTAGCTAGTCATGGTACTAGCCTCAGAACAATAATAATCAACCCTAAATCATGGTTTCTAAAAAGAAAAATAGGAATAACTAGGTACCTGCTCCCAATTCACACTTATCATCATGAATTCATATATTTATGCTTAATATAATTAGAAAGAAAATCATAGCCTAGTTGTAGGCCAACCGCGCGCACTCTAAATCACAATGCCAGAAAGTTTCCCTTCATAACAACCTCTGAACACTTCCATGCTATCAAGAATAGGATTACAACGTCAATACGATCGCATAGACTGTAAAATAACCCAAAATAAAGATGGACCAATTTTAGAGTCAAACCGAAATAGTGGGACCCATGCCAGAAATTTTGGAATTGATTCCTCCAAAAGGTCTTAAACTATACCTTGAACTTGTGTCACAAAATTGGACACAATTCGAGCGTAAAACAGTGGAGACAACAACACATAATGAAATCACAAATTTAAAAGAGAAGGGGCAGAAGCTTAAACAACAAAATTACCTCAAACGGAAGTTCAACAACACAATTCAATCAAGCACCACGTTTCCCTTGACAATTATGAGCGTGTGAGACTTTGAATCACTAAAATCAAAGTTCAAATGGAGGAGAAGTCACTAAAATACCAACTGGTGCCAAGGTTGGTCGCGAATCAGCCTTAAATAAGGAGGGTAGGTTGGTGGCCTTCATGACCGTAAGGTGGCCACGCGTAAATGCAAGGATCCCGCTCACAAATGCGAGGCCACACCATATCGCTGGTTGCGATTACAGCAGCCCACACGCAAACATAAGGACAATTGGTTGCTCACAAACACAATAGCCCACGAACGAATGCACATGACTAGGCACCAACTGCTCACTAATGTGAGGCCATGTGCACGAACGTGAGGCTACCTCAGCTAACAGCAAAGTGCAAGGCCTCCAATCTTTGATGGGGTACCCATGATTTGTTTGGAATCCCATGGGTGCAAATGAACTATGCTACCCCATCGTATTTGGTATTTCAAACTCAATGGAACCATCAAAATTCCCCAATTGAGGTTGTTTCGACAAAATGTGGGTCCCACACCCAATTTCTATTTTAAGCCAAAATCCACAAGGAGTTTCAGAATTAGGTCAAAAGCCTCTAGACCTAAATGAGGGGTCATTCTAGAGAGAACTCAACATTCCAAAGCTAACCACACTGATAAAATTCTTATCTGAGCTTTTTTACTCAGACTGTTGAATAAAGTCAAACTTAGGCCTCAACTTGAAAGTTAAAATGCCTAATAGCATAGACTCGTACTGAAAACCTTGGGAGTCATGCTCACAATGCTACTAGCCTAAAATGACGCTTTTGGAGCTGATGGAATCGTCGAAATTGGATTATGAGGTCATCTTCCTAAACTTTTGATTAAAAAATGACCATTCAAGGTTTAGAAGCTCCAAAACACTAAAACTCGCATAAAACCTGAACGAACAACCAGGTCACCAAACTTTCAGTCCAAGCAAGTAATAAATAACTCGAGGTAACTATAGGAAAGCTATAAATACTTCACTGGAGGCATAAACACAAAAATGACCTTGAGTTCATTACATGAATGGACTCCGAAAGATGCCAAGCAATCAAAAATATGACGAGGAAGCCAAAACAAGCAAAATGATAACCATATCAATAAAGGAATTGAAAAATGCAAAAACGACCCAAAAATACCATCGTAGGACTTATGCACGGAATCACAAAATTGACTATATCACAAGTTCTCAAATAGCTCAAGGAACTTGTGCCCCAAAACTGGGCATAATCTGAACACTAATGAAGCGTTAATGCTTAATTTAATGTTGAATCTCCATGTTCTAAGCTTATTGTTAACAAATTGTTAATCACCTCTTAATTGATAATTTAAATTTCTCGAATTTACTTCTGTGACTAAATCGATTAATCAAACATACAAAAGTCTTGGTAAGGTGAATCCTTCCTTACCATTCCTTGTGGGATTCATCCCAAACTCCTTGTTGGATTTTATATTGATAACGACCACCTACACATTGAATTATAAGGTTTGTAGCTGATCATTATCGCATATGCAACAAAAATAACAAAATATGATCACCACTACTCAAGGAATAGAAGGAGATCATGAAGAATCAACTACCGAAAGAGTAACTCAAGGATCTCAACCTTTACCTGAAGGTACTAGTAAAGTAAACACTCAGTAGAACTAATGTTAACCTACAGCTAGAACAAGCCACTAATTTTCCGTAGCCTAATCAAAGTTAGGGATCAATGTCAAGTCTACCGGTCTATTCAAGGTAAATTCCCACATTAGCAAAGCAAACCATGGTCTACGCACTAGCGAAGGGTACAAAACCATGACAATTTACAACAAGGAGCAATTATATTAGCTAAAGGATCATTAAAAACACAATACATAGCACTTAGATTACCAAACTATTCTAAAGTCTCAAATATCATCTCCGAAGAGGCCAACAATACCAAGCTAAGCCATATGTAAGGAATTTCCAGCCTAAGCTAAAGATTTTTCTAATTAATACTAGTCTAAGGCTCTTACGAGAATTAAGAAAATAGGAGTAAGGAAATAATTCTTAACCCATGATATACAATCCTAACCTAGATGCAACCTATACTAAGCATAATCACATAGAGCACAATCTAACAAAAGTAGTTTGTAGCCTATCTAGAAGCCAAACTCCAATGTCAGACTGTCCACGAGCTACCCAGTTACTCTTAATGTCTACAAAATTCCACACCACTATCAATATTGTAACATATCAGTCACTATAAGAAGAACGGTACCCATACTGCTATAATACATCCCGGTTCCAAAATCATGTCAAAAGTAGTCTAGTGGGACCCATTAATGAAATTGCCAAATTGTACCGATAAGTAGATCCCTAAAATAATGAGGAACTTGTGCTCCAAAATTGGGCACATTTCGAACCCCTAAACCCATCAAAATTAGTCCCCACAAGTTAAGGTTCAAGAGCACACTTTAAAAGGAATATAATGGAGGAATTGACAGAAACTTACGAGAATATCAGAAGATTACCGACCCCTAATGCTCTCCCGAGAAATCCCCACCTCAAACCCTTCAATTCTAACTCAAAACTAAGCCCTGGAGGTCTTATAATGGAGGAAAAAGATATAAGGAATAGGCTGAAATTAGTGGGGCTAGTCTTTAAAAGGCCAATAAATTGTTAATTGTTATCGCAAGACCAAGGGGTCATGATCATAATGAACAAAATAAATTACTCATCGCTATTGAGAGATAAGGGGTCACGATCGCGATGAACAAAATGGTTAGCACTAGCAAAGCCAAAACCCAGGTAAAGCTCCGATGTTCGTTGGATGCTCGAGATTCATTCTGGACCCTGTTGATGCAAACTAACTACGTTATCCAACCAAATTTGACATTCAAAACTCAATGGAACCACCAAAACTTCTATCGAAGGTCATCTGAACAAAAAGTGGCCCCACATCACATAGTCCCATTTTAGCTTAAATTCACAAGGAAGCTCAAAATGAGCCCAGAAGCCCTGGGACCTGAGTCAAAGATATTTTTTTACTAAAATCGGTGTTTTAGAGTTAATGTAACAATCATAATTGAACTCTAAAGTCTGTATGCTTGAAGTTGTAACCTAAGTCAAATATCTAAACTTCAAAAGCTCCAAAATAGGAAAACTCTCCTAAATACCTAGCGAACTTCCCAAAGACAAAACTATCAGAAAGTCATAAATGACTTGGGGCTACAACAGGCTAGCTCTAAACATTGAAAATACTTGACAAAAGAGAAAATAAATTGGAGGGTCATTACAGAATTACAACATACTATGTCAAAAACAATTATGAAACTGCATATGTATAAGTGAAATCCATATGTGAAATTCGGCAAGTAAGTGAAATATTTGAGTGTGCCAAAATTTACACTTGTAGTTAAACTGACACAAATTAATGCTCCAAAGAAAGCGTTCTCACAGTAAACATCATTATCCTTTAATGAAAACATGGTTATTCCTCTATAGAAGTGTTAATTTCTATATCCTCCTCTGCATGTACAATTGATCGCGAGCTAAGAAATGATCTCTTGGCAAATGCTAGCCACCATTTATTTGGAGTTCCATTAGGTCGATAAGCAACGTTTAATAATCTCTCACTTGTTTCCTCTCGTAATTGCTTTAGGTAATTCCTGAATTGTTCTGTTATCAAATAAGACAGTCCAATGATTCAACAAAAACAATTAAAGAAAAATGTGAAACCAAACCATATCACATAAAGTTGGGAGGACTTTAAAAGCAACAAAATTATGTTGTCATCAACATAGTGAGAAAACAAAAACCTTTTGAACATTTTAAATATGAAATGTTGCAAGCCTTCCAGATAAGAAAAGAGAAACATATCAAATATATTTTTCATAAAATAATTAACAAGGAATAAGAATAATTACAAGAAAATAATAGAATAAGTATTTCTTATGTTACTTTAGATTTTAGAAAGCTCCAAATAATGAGGAAGAGAAGGAGACAGGAGGGACAAAAGAACAAAACCATTATTTTAGATCTAGAGGGTCTGCTTCTTCATCACTAGGTAAAAATCGAAATAAAATAGGTCAATTTCAATTTTTTTTAAAAATGGAACTCTAGACAATATTTTTGTGTACTAACCTTCCATTTTCAAGCGATCACCTCTTCTTTTTGACAAAATGATATACCATTCAAGCCTAATTTAAGGCAAAATGGTATGATAGACACTTGCCTTGTATGAGTTTGTATTGTAGAAAATTGTACTTAATCATTTGCGAACTAAACCCTTAAGCTCAATTAAAATGAGATTTTTAAACTCATCTGACCATTGATCGAGCTTATTTGGCATTTGTTTTGTTGACTCAGTTATAGCTTGTGGCATCACACTTATAAAAGTGAGTGGAAGCAACAAATTTGCTTTTCAAAAAATTAAGTAACAAAAAGAAAAAAGGAAAAAACAACAGTTTTTAAACCTTCCGTTTTCTTCCACTACATCTCCACCCTATTTTGTCCATTGATCCTCCGTCAATGATTGGGTGTTTTGGTGAGTTTTAGCGGTGTCAATGAAGTTTCTTGATGTTGAAAGAGAATTGACCGTCAATGGTGATCTTTTTTTGGTGGTGGTTTTGCTCTGGTGGGTATGGGTTTTTCATGATGTTCATGTGGTGGTTTGGGTGATGGACGGTGAAGAGAAATTGAGAGCAGAGTAAATAAAATTATTTTTTTCTGCGTTGAGCTCTATTTTTGACTATGCATGCTCTTCTTCTTCTTCTTTTTCAAGGAAGACCCCAAAAATGCTCCCAATCTATTTTAGCAGATTTATCCAATTTCTTCTAATAAAGTTATGTCTCCTAAATTTTCTCCATATTTGCAATGCAAAGCATTTACTATCAACAACTCAACCATATATATGCTTGAAACATCACATAACCCCAAAACTAACAAATATTTGTGAAGATTAAATATAAAGAGAACCTTAAGCAAAACCAATTTTGTGTAATGAAAATCAATGAGTTGTCAAAAGAATCTAGCCCTCTTTTTGCGTGAAGGAAAATGAGGAAGAAAAGAATAAGGGGAATGGAGATGGTGTTGACAGTGTTTGTGGGTCGGGTGAGGTGAGATGAAAGAAAGGTGAGAGAAACAACAATTTTATTTATTTATTTATTAAATAGAAAACTTATTATTTTTTCTTTTTATTTTACATTTTTTATTAATAGTTATGAAGATAATTATAACATGAGAATAATATATGCAATGTGGATGTGAAATGTCATTCATGTAAAGGAGAGTGAGTTATACACTCAATGCCCAATGCATGGGGTCGCCTAACAGATCTTACAAAAATTATGTGTTAAATTTTTTAGTTAATATTGTTGACCCTCATAATTCTTGAATAAATGAATGATACTTAATAGTTTTTTAAGCTATCGAAATAAGAAGAATGAGAGCAACTCAAATAACAAGTTGTAGTATCACATCTTTACTATTTAGTAACACTCTGAGGGTGATTATATATTCCATAACATTTATCGTAAAAATACTTTGCGTAATTTTACTTTTTCACTTATCATTGGTCTTCATGTTTTTGTCATATGTCTCAAAATTGTCATATTTTATTAATTAAATATTTGAAAGTAATTTTATTTTTATTCATCATGAAGTGATAATTTTATTATAATACGAATAACATTTATTGATTATTTTCTTTTAGGCCAGTAAATTTTATAGTATAATAATAATAATAATAATATATTTTTAGAAATAATGATTATTGCATTATTAAAAGTTCTGATATTAGAGTTGATTTGCATCTCATAATACTTTTTATATCATTACATTATTTGTACTTGTATAACTATGTTAGAAGTTTTATTTTCTATGAGTTTTCTTAATCATGTTTGTAATTATTTCAAACTATTGGTGTATTTTTATAATTTTGTGTTATTATATTATTATACTTTGTTGTAAATTAAAAATTTAAAGATCCATGGGGCTTATGCCGCCCAAGCAGAAACGGAACTAATTCGTAAGGAGAAGGAAGATCTATGTGGTGAAGTTCTTCTTCTTCATTGGGCTCTACAAGGAACTATCAACCCCACAAAGCTGAAAGTACCACAACCGAAGGCGTACAATGGTGTGAGAAGCACTAAAGAGTTGGAAAATATTTTGTGGGATACAAAAAAAAAATCAAGGTAGCCAAGGTTCCAGATGGTGAAAAGGTGTCGGTCACAACCATGTACTTGGTGATGATGCAAAAGTTGGTGGATAACAAGGGTTGTGGAAGTGGAAAGCGCTAACCTTCCATGAATTGAAACGTGGAAGTGTCGAAGAAGGAGTTAAAAATTCAATTCCTTCCAAGCAACTCGTCTTGGGTTGCAAGGGATGGGTTGCGGCGATTCAAACAAAGCAGCACAATGAGGTCATTTGAAAAGGAGTTTTGGTCCTTAATGTTCCATATAGGCAACATGGTAGAAGAAGATGACTTGCACTATTTCATGAGCGGGTTAAAGGCATGGGCAAAAAGAGTGTTGAGGAGGTAGCATGTTCAAATTCTAAACTCTGCTATTGTGGCGGCAATTAAGTTGGCTAACTTTGATGAGGGTGAAAACCCAAAGGAAACTATGCACTCTAAGTCACTAAATCTATGTCCCGTGGTAAATGTGAGGGTTTTCAAGAGTGTCTACGAGTAGCAATCGACTTGTGATTGTGCCTAAATCTATGTCCCAAAGGAAACCCTCACATTTCTTTGTGCCTAAAATTTTTGTGTGGTAATTGTGAAAACTACCCACATGGTGTGAAGCCTAACATTCCATTGGAAGTCAGTCACTAAATCTATGTCCCATGGTAAATGTCTGGTTGCTTGCAGGTATGCGCGAGACAAGTAAGAGATGTTGGATGAGGTGCAAGAGAGCTTGAGGAAGGCAGCGAAAAGAATGAAAAAGTATGTTGTCAAACATATCGTATTTTAGAATTTCAGGTTGGAGATAAGGTGTTGCTGAAGCTTACTCCACAAATCATCATATCATATCATATTTTATATTATAAGTGGGAAGGTGCTTAGTCTAAAGTTGAATTACGAAAATGCCTTTCAACTTTTTAATTATCATCATCATCATTATTATTATTATTATTATTATTATTATTATTATTATTACTATTATTATTATTATTCTATAAGTGTGAAGCCATTAAAGTTGAATGACTTTTTAACTCTTCAAGAAATCACCATTAAAGTTGAATGACTTTTTAACTCTTAAAGAAATCACCATTAAATTGAATGACTTTTTAACTCTTCAAGAAATCACTATACCTATAAGTTACAGTACGCTTTTGTATAAAAAATTATAACCTACATGTCTCTTCAATTACTATCACGATTATACTCTTTTAAGCAACATAATTTTCACAATAAATTACAATTCTAAATATGAAAGAAAATGAAAAGACAATTATTCATTAATAATATTTTTTTAAAAGAAACTAACACATATTTCCAACAATCCATTTTCTTTTTATTCCTCAAATGCATATTTTCTCTTACACGTTGTCTTCTAATGACAATACTATACATTTGAATTTGGTTTAGAGGAGAGCATAAAGCTCTTATATATGTTCTTTCAAGCATTTCTTTACATTTAGTTTCTTCATTTTTTGCTATCATTCAAATTATATTCTTAAATTGATGTTTAAGTGTTTGATCTCTCACATGAAAATATATTGTTAAAATTTTGTTTTATGAACTTATGATGTAATTTTTTAATCTTAGGTATAAACAAGAGGTGATGCTTTTGCAGAGCGTTGAATAAAACTTTTAGTAGAAATTGCGCAAATACAAATGAGGTATACGGCATGTCTCTCCAACAATTTTTGCAATTTTTAGCATGAGTAATTTTTAATAAATTTGATTAACATTTGATTATTTTATTTTCAATTAGATTTTAATAACTTAATGCATGTGTATTTTACTAAGTAGAGCCTCCTTGATAGCTTTAGTTTAACAATGACTTATTGAAATTATACTTTGCTTTAGTCTCCTAGCTTTCGAGGCAAAAAGGATAACTAATGTTTCTCGCTCAACAACATCGAGCAAAAGAAATCGAGAAAATCTCTGAAGAAGACATTCTAACAAATGAGGTAATTTAATTGAATATGAAGGAGTACTTAAAAGTCAAATATGAATAACATTAAAATTTATCTTTCTAAATATGAAAGAGGAATAACAATCTTAAGGAAAACAACATATAATAGAAATTGAATTCGAATATAACATATAAGCAGTAAAAGAGATTATTAGTTAGTGGTTAAAAAATTTCACTCCTGACATGTTACAATTCTCCAAAAAAAAAAATCACTCCTGACTCCACCAATATTTCCATTTTATAACTCAAAACTATTATTATCATAATAATAAAGAACAAATGTGCAACGCACGTTACCAGGAACTAGTATGGAAAAAATCAACAGCAAGACAATTCATCGTGGGCTGATTTCGAAATATGATGGACCGTTTATAGTCTTAGAGAGAGTTGATGCAGTTTCATACAAGTTTAACTTACCAAAAAGATTGATGATTCACCCTACACTTAGAGTGAGTTTTCTGAAACCCTTTCATGAGGATGTTGAGGATCCAACAAGGTCAGCTACTAGATGTGCTCCTCATATTGTACGGATGCAGTTCGAGGGACAACTTGAGAAGATTTTGGACCATCAAACTTTGGGACAAAGAAAAATATCAGAGAATAGAGTTTTTGAAGCATTTGTTGGTATCAGAGCTGAAACATTCGACTGGAAATTGGGTAGGTAAACACAACTTGATAGTGATGCGTCTAGGTGACTTTGAAGTCATACTTGGGATTGAATTCTTGAGAAAATTTATGTTTGTTCCTCTTCCTTAATTAGATGGGGTAATGATCATGAACGATGGCAATCTTGGTTTCATTAAGGGTAATCATCCTTTTGGTAAGGCTGGTAAAGTTGCAAAGAACAAGGGTCCATTGTTGTCTGCTATTTCGGTTAGTAAAGGCTTAAGGATGGGCGAGGAAACTTTTTTTGTTGCCTTAGTCGAATTGAAGTCTGACATTACAGTAGAGGTGCCTAATTGTATAGCTCGGAGTGTTAAGGCAGTTTTCTGATGTTATGCCACCTGAAATGCCAAAGAAGCTGCCACCAAGGAGAGATATTTATCATAAAATCGAGTTTCCGACAGGTTCAATTGCTCCTGCGCAGGCTCCTTATCGGATGGCTCCAGAGGAGTTGGTTGAGTTACACAAACAGTTGAATGCATTGTTGGATGCTGGATTGATTCAGCCATCTATAGCTCCTTATGGTACGCCTTTTTTATTTCAAAAGGAGCAGGGTGGGATGGTAAGGATGTGTGTGGATTATAGAGCATTGAATAAGGTAACTATGAAGAACAAATATCTAGTTCATTGGTTCAAGATTTGTGGGACAGGCTGAGCAAGGCATGCTTGTTCATGAAGCTAAACCTTAAGGTAGGCTACTGGAAGGTTAGAATCATTGAAGGCGATGAGCCTAAGACAACTTGTGTAACTAGATATGGTTCTAAAAATTTCCCATAATGTCGTTTGCGCTAACCAATGCCTCGGCTACTTTACACAACTTAATGAATGATGTATTGTTTGACAATCCTTTTGACTTCGTAGTTGTTTATTTAGATGACATAGTCATTTATAGACAAACATTGGATGAGCATGTGAAACAGTTAAGTATGGTTCTGTCTTGATTGAGGGATTATACACTTTATTTAAAAATGGAGAAGTGTGAGTTCTTTCAAAAAGAGATCCGATGATAGTGCAGGCCATTATTGACTGGCAGGCACCATGCAACGTGAAGTATTTGAGGTCGTTCCTCGGATTGGCTAACTATTACAGAATGTTTATTGCTCGGTATTCAAAAAGGGCTACAGCATTTACTGATTTATTAAGAAAGACGTCAAGTGGGTATGGTCAATGAGATATGAGGAAGCTTTTCAGAATTTGAAGAAACCATTGCATCGGAGCCAATACTTAGGCTGACAAACTTTGAGTTACCTATTGAAGTGCATACTGATGTGTTGGAAAAGGTTATTGGAGGTGTATTAGTGCAAGAGGATCATCTTATGGCCTTTGAAAGTAGAAATCTGAGCGATGCGGAGCAAAGGTATTCCACTCATGAGAAAGAAATGGTTGTTTGTTGTACATTGTTTACATGTTTGGAGGGTATACTTGTTGGGTACTCATTTTTTGATGCGGACTGATAATGTGGAAAATATATTTTTCAAGACGCAGAAAAAGCTAAGTCCAAAGCACGCAAAGTGGCAAGAATTCTTGGCAGAATATGATTTCACGTGGGAACATAAGTCGGGAAAGCACAACCAAGTTGCGGATGCCTTAAACCGGAAAGAGGTATTTGTTGCCTCATATTCTATTTCTAAACTTGAGGCTGATTTCTTAGATAGATTCAGATTGTGAGCTTTGAATGAATCACTCTATGTCAAGTGGATGAGACAGGTTCAAGAAGTGACAATGAGGAGGTACTGGATCGAGGAAAATCTACTTCATTTTAAAGAGGGGAGGATCGTGGTATTGAATGGTGGTGGAATGCGTAAAGACATGATGAAGGAGGCGCATGACACTACTTGGGCTGTTCGTCTAGGAGTTGAACAAATGTTAGCTCTACTGTCCCGAGTATATTTCTGGCCAAAGATAGAAGATGACATAGAGGCATACATGAAGACTTGCCATGTTTCTTAAGTGGACAAGAATGAACGTAAGAAGGAAGCAAGATTGTTGCAACCCTTGCCTATTCTAGAATGGCCATGGTTGTCGATAAGCATGGACTTCATTTTGGGGTTTCCTACAGTTAATGGTATGGCATCTATAATGGTGATAGTGGACAGATTTTTAAAATACTCAGTCTTTACTGCTGCTCATAATTTTTATTAGTCTGAAGTTGTTGCTGAGTTATTTTATACGAATGTGGTTAATTATGTTGGTATTCCAACTGACATTTTGAATTATAGAGATACTCGGTTCATGGGTAGATTTTAGACAACTTTGTTCAACATGATGGGGACAGATTCAAAATTTTCTACTGTAAATCATCCACAAAAATATGTATAGACAGAAAGAATTAATCACTTTCTAGAAGAATACTTGAGGCATTATGTGACGGTGAACCAGCGGAATTGGGTTGCTTTGCTTGACCCTGCGTAGTTTTGCTACAATCTGCATAAGTCGTCAGCTATTCAGATGAGTCCATTCAAAATTGTTTTGGGTAGACACCCCATGACACCACTAGATGTTGCCATGTCCAACAGCGTAAAGGGTTGAAAGGGATAGGCTTGAAAGGATATATGAGGCACGAGACAGCTTGCGCAAAGCTACCGGCACATGAAGAAGTACGCTGATAAAAATTGTCGGTCACTAGAGTTTAGTGTGGGTGACCAAGTGTTGCTGAAACTCACACCAAAAATCTAGATACACATTATGAGTAAGACTTGACATCGGGGATTGATACCTAAGTATGATGGCCCATTTGAAGCTGCCAGAAAGATTAAAGATCCATCCTACTTTCCATGTTAGTTTCTTGAAATCTTACTCTGCAGAAGAAGATGATCCGGAAAGGAAAGGTCGTAAAGGGCTCCACCATCTATACTAATACAGTTTGATGATGATATAGAAAGGATCCTTGATCACCGGGTTGTTGGCACTAGTAAGAAGAACACACAACGATAGAGTTCTTGGTACATTGGAAAGGCTAGAGTGCGGCAGATGAAGGAGAAGGACTTGTGGTAGTTTGATGACCAAATCAATGATTATCTCAAATTAGTCTCGATAAGGGCATCGAGTTCAACATGTGAGGTGGTTTGTTAGACCCCTAGTCTAACTAAGCAAGCGTCGAACAAACATGGCAAGGATTTGGACATTGGTCTTGGAAAGTGCGTGGGTAAAACAGTGCAGATGTGTGGCTAAGTGTTAGTGTGTAGCAAGGTGTTAAAGATACTTAGGCATTGGCAAGGCAGCTAGGACATCCAAAGGCAAAGACATGTGTATGGCACCTTTAGGGCATTCATGTGGACAGTGCCATCAGCAAGGCAAGGTAGTGTGTAGGCTTGGCAAGGAAAGGTTGTGGGACTAGACGATGGCAAGACAAAGGAAATTCCTAGTGTTGACGTGAGTTGAAAGATTTGAAGAAATAAAACTGAGTGTTGGAAGCAAACTAAGATATTCTAGGCATAATACATATATTGACCCCTAAACTTGGCTTCAAATTTTAACTTTGACCTTTAACTTTGTAAGTGCACAAATAGGCACTTTAACTATCCAAAACTTAAACAAAAAAACACTCGGATCCTACCTGGCAAAATGCGTGAAATACACTCAATTAGGCGTGTCAGATGTAAAAATTCAGGGGGTCAACAGTAAAAAAAGCATTGAAAGGACAATTAAACCCTTTTTATATTTTTTTCAACAATTTTCCCCTCTTTTTTGCATTATTTGTTGTT
>JAJOOI010004569.1:0-35112 GCA_029582585.1 Solanum bukasovii
ATCAACAAGAAAAGAATTATCAACATAGATTTAGTGTGATACTATCTAATAGGCTAGTGTCGATTGGTGCGAAGTAATAACTAAGCCAAACATCGATTATGATGTCTAATATGAGGTAAAGGTAAGAGTTAGTAAATTATACGCATGTAGCCGGATCAAGGTGCGGGGTGAAATTCTCTAGATGCTGGACCAAGGATTTAGAGATACCTAACTTATCACTTTTCATGTAATACAATAGTAAATGATTACTATTATTAGGATTACCGCGTTATGAGCTTATGGGGAACACATTCCTAGTTACTTTTAATAATATGAATATAAAGAAATACTTAGTTCAAAGCTATCTTTTTATTGTTTTTATTTTATTTCAATTTAAATCCCCCCATTTTTATATAATGACTATCGAGTAAAATATTTGCTATTGACAATATTCTTCCATATTCTCTGTGGGATCGACCCCGACTCATAGTTGGGTAAATATATTGCATACGATCGTTTATATTTCTTTTCAAGAAGTATATTTCTATTCTAAATGAACTTTACTTTGGATGGGTTTCTTAATAGTACCTTTCCATGGATAATAAGATGAATATGAGTATTGACTATTCCGTGGGATTTATACTTAGCACCGAGAGAATATTGAGATGGAAGCTCTCCCATTAGTAGAGATCGGGATTCTAGTAGCAATATCCTTATTCCATAACTATGTTCCAACCTAGGTGTGTCTTAGATAGAGATTAGCTAGTGGATTCACTATAGCTCATATTTATGGTTCTTACCTTGGCAAGTAAGGAGATCTCTTTTCGGTGTTTGATAGACACCGGCTTCCATATTATAGCTCACATGGTCTATGTCAATTATGTAATATAGTTCCCACAATTATGATCTAAGGTTACTTTCTAAAGTATCTGTCAAGTGTTTTTAAATATGTTTAGCTTGAATTGACCATGGGTATGACTTATGTTTTCTAACATTTAATCTTATGATTTATCTTGGTCATTGCATGTGATGTAAATTCCTATTTAGTGTGATTTCATAACTCTTATGCATTGCTAACATACTTAGGACATTCCATTTACTAATGCATACTTGTGCCTATATTATTTAACTAATGTAGGGTATGGCGTACCTCCTATACTTGTGGCTAGTTGATCATTTTGGACTTTCAAAGATTTTTGAGTCCTCATGTTCCGAGGACCAAGAATTTTTTATTTCTTTTGTGTATTTTAGTTTAAAACATTGTATGAGATGTATGGTTTACGTCCCAGTCACTTTATTTATGAGGTATTAGATCGCTATTGAGACTTATGCTAGACTTCCGCTTTTGTGAAACTCTTTTTATATATGAAATGCTTTCTTTTGAACTCTATATTTCTATTACCTTGTATGATATATTGTAACTGGCTTATATACGGCCTCTCGAGGTCTTATACGCAAGGTTACGTCTAAAATACGATTTGGGTCGTGGCAAACCTGTTATTCAGAGCACAAGTTTTAGAAAAGTCCTAAGATGTCTCATAAGCCACGTCATGTATAGTCTTATTCGTGACAAACTTGTTATTCAGAGCACAAGGTTTAGAAAAGTCATAGGATGTCTCATAAGACACATCATGTATAGTCTTATTCACGAGTGTGAAGTGTGCTATATTTATGAATAAGAGGTTATAAAATGTTTAGGAAATTCCACGTCTTTCATCATTCAAAATTTGTGCTATAGAGTGTAGCTGTATATGTCTCACTCTTAATCTGTATCAATTGCTTTTAAGGATATGGTCTTACAAAAAGCATATGTTAGGAGGAATGTGAATGAGAATGTGGAACAATAAGACCCTCAAGGAGCTCTAGAAGTTTTGGCCTACCTTTTGGCTGAACAAGTGACTTATGGAGAGTTTTGAGCTCCTTTTCAAGTGTTGACTCAAGCCATGACGGCTCAAGCCAATAGGGAGGTTGTGGTCCCTGTGTATCCAAATGTGGGCACAATAACAACTAGAGTAAGGGACTTCACTAGGATGAATCCTCCGAAGTTTCATTGTTCTAAGGTTGAGGAAGATCCTCAAGAGTTCATTGATGAGGTGTATAAGGTCTTGATAATTATGGGAGTGACGCCGGTGGAAAAGGTAGAATTAGCCTCTTATCCACTTAAGGGTGTTGCTTATGTTTGGTTCAACCAATATAATGAACAGAGGGTCGTTGATGCGGATCTTGTTAATTGGGAAAAGTTTAAGGTTGACTTCCTTGATAGGTTCTTTTCCGTTAAGATAAGCGAGGAAAAGGTACTTGAATTCGTTAACCTTCATCAAGGGAATATGAGTGTGAAAGAGTATGCGTTGAAGTTAACTCAATTGGTTCGGTATGCTCCCACCATGGTTGATGACTCTAGCGCAATGATGAGTAAGTTTGTGTCAGGTGTGTTTGAAATGGTGGTTAAGGAATGTCATACCGCCATTCTCATTAAGTAAATTGACATTTTTCGGCTAATGAGACATGCCCAACAAATAGAAGAGGAAAATCTTAAAGAAATATCTAGGGAGGCAAAGAGAGCCGAGACCAATGATAGTGACTTCTCAAATTCTAGTCCGATTGACATGGTCGTTCTAGATTCCAACAAAGGTTCTCCGGTCAAGGTTTCTCTAATGCACCAGTTCCAAAGTTCAACAAAGATAGGGTTTCTAACCCCAAGCCTCAAGGAGGGAATGGAGGTTGATATTTATTGTCTACTTATACTAGGTGTGGAATGAAGCATGATGGTAAATATTTACCCGGTATGTATGGTTCTTTTGGTTGTGGTAAGAGTGGTCACAAGATAAATGATTGTACATCACTTACCTCTAAGGGAAGAGAAGGTAGGAAAGCTATGCCTAGTGGTTCAGGTTCAAGTTCCCCAAAGAAAAACTTGTTCTATGCACTTCAAACTCGTCATGAGCAAGACGGTTTTCCTGATGTTGTCACCGGTATGTTGAAAGTCTTTCATCTTAATGTTTATCCTTTTCTCGATCCGGTTCTACTTTGTGTTTTGTGATGCCATATGTGGCTATGAGGTTTGATGTTGTTCTAGGCGTGTTGTTAGACCCTTTTTCTGACTCTACTCCTGTTGGTAATTCTATTATGGCTAAGAGACTCTATAAAAGTTGTCCCATCTCCATATCCATTATAGTCACTCATGTTGATCTTATAAAGCTTGATATGATAGATTTTGATGTTATTCTTGGCATGGATTGACTCCATTCTTGTTATGCTTCTATTGATTGTAGAACTTGAATGGTTATTTTTTAGTTTCCAAATGAGTCCGTTCTAGAGTGGAAAGGGAGAAATGTTGTGCCTAAGGGTCAGTTTGTTTCTTGTCTTAAAGCTAGGAAAATTATATCTAAGGGTTTCCAATTTCATCTTGTTCGAGTTAGGGATATGGATTATTAAATCCCTACTCTCGATTCTTTCCCTGTTGTAAATGAGTTTCTGGAAGTGTTTCGCGATGATTTACCAAGTGTTTCTTCCAAAAGGGAAATAGACTTACGTATAGACCTTCTTGAAGATACACAACCTATGTCAATTCATTCTTACCGTATCACTCTGGAAGAACTTAAGGAACTGTAGGAGAAATTGAAAGACTTGTTGGATAAGGGTTTTATCCGACTGAGTATCTCTCCTTATGGTGCTCTAGTTTTGTTTGTTCGTAAGGAAGATGGTTCACTTTGCATGTATATTGACTACCGAAAATTGAACAAGGTTACCATTAAGAATAAGTATCCTCTTCCAAGGATAGACGATTTGTTTGATCTATTCCAAGGAGCGAGTTAATTCTATATGATTGACCGTCAGTCAGGTTATTACCAGTTGATGGTGCAGGAAGATGACATTCCAAAGATGACTTTTCGAACTCAGTATAGTCATTATGAGTTCTTGGTAATGTTGTTTGGATTGACAAATGCTTCAGTTGCATTTAAGGACTTGATGAATAAAGTGTTTAGAAAATATCTAGATATGTTTGTGATTGTGTTTATTGATGACATCTTGATTTACTCAAGGAGTGAGGATGAGCATTCCGATCATTTGAGGATTGTGTTGCAAGTCCTCAAGGACCAACAACTCTTCACAAAGTTTAGTAAGTGCGAGTTTTTGTTGAGATCCACTCCTTTTCTTGGTCACATCATTTGCGATAAGGGTATTGAGGTGGATCCCAAGAAGACGGATGTTGTTAACAGTTGGCCTAGAACTTTATCACATTTGGGTATTAGAAGATTTTTGGGTTAGGATGGTTATTATAGAAGGTTGCTTGATGGATTTGCTTTGATTGCCTCTCCATTGACAACATTGATCCAAAAGAAGGTTATGTTCTTATGGTCGGAAGTGTGTGAGAAGAGTTTCCATGAATTCAAAGATAGAGTTACCTCTACTCCAGTATTGACTCTACCAGAAGGATTGGATGGGTTTATTACTTATTGGGACACTTGAAGGATTGGATTAGGGTGTGTTCTTATAAAAAATTGGAAGGTTATTACTTATGCTTCGAGGAAACTTAAAATTTATGAAAAGAACTATCCCACCCATGATTTAGAACTAGCAGCGGTTCTGTTTGCCTTAAGGATTATGAGGCATTACCTATATGGTGTCCATGTTGATGTCTTTACCAACCACAAGAGTTTGCAATATAAGTTCAAGCAAAAGGATCTAAATCTTCGCCAAAAGAGGTGGATTGAGTTGCTAAAGGATTATGACATGAGTGTTCTCTATTACCCCAGTAAAATGAATCTGGTTCTGGATGCTCTTAGTCAACTATTAATAGGTAGTGTTGCTCATGTTGAGGATGATAAGAAGGAGTTGGTTCGTGATGTTCATAAATTGGCCCGATTGGATATCCGGTTGGTTTATTCTACTAAAGGTGGCTTTCAAATTCATAATGGTTCAGAATCGTCTTTTCTGTCGGATGTGAAATCCAAGCAAGGTCTTGACCTTTTCTTAGCTCAGTTGAAGGAAAAAGTTCTTGAAAAGTCCGTTGAGACTTTCTCCCAAGGATTAAATGGTGTACTTCGATATCAAGGTCATTTGTGTGTTCCCAATGTTGATGACTTGAAAGAGTAGATTTTATCAAAAGACCATAGTTCTCAATATTCCATTCACCTTGGAGCCACCAAGATGAATCGTGACTTGCGAGAGGTCTATTGGTGGATGGGGTGAAGAAGGATATTGCGGAATTTGTGTCCAAGTGTCATAATTGTCAACAAGTGAATGTTGAGCACCAAAAGACTTAGGGTTGTCCCAAAATATTAGTATTCCTACTTGGAAGTGGGAAGATTTGAATATGTACTATATTGCTGGTTTACTCCGCACCCGGCGACAACATTACTTGATTTGGGTTATTGTAAATCGTATGACAAAATTGGCTCATTTAATTGTCGTCAAGGTCTCTTATTTTCCAGAAGACTATGACAAGTTATATCTAAGGGAAATGGTGAGGTTGCATGGTGTACCTCTATTCATCATCGCTGACCGTGGTACTCAGTTTACTTCTCAATTTGGAAAGCCTTTCCAAAAGGGCCTTGGTACTCGTGTCAAACTCAGTACGACCTTCCATGCTCAAACCGATAGATAAGTTGAGCGTACTATCCAAATGTTGGAAGATATATTGAGGGCTTGTGTGATTGACTTCAAGGGTAATTGGGATGATCATTTGTCTTTGATTGAGTTTGCTTATAATAATAGCTATCATTCAAGTATTAGTATGCTCCATTTAAGGCACTTTATGGTAAGAGGTGTAGATCTCATATAGGCTGTTTTGAAGTTGGTGAGGTTGCTTTGATAGGTCCCAAGTTGTTACATGAGGCTATGGAGAAAGATCGACTTATTAGAGAAAATTTGATATTAATGATTGGGTTTACTTGAAAATTTCTTATAAAGGGTGATATGAGGTTTGGTAAGAAAGGGAAGCTTAGTCCCCATTATAAGGGCCCATTTAATATTTTGAGGCAGATTGGTAAAGTTTCTTAAGAACATAATTTGTTTAATGACTTATGATCGATACATCCAGTTTTCCAAGTTTCCATGTTGAAGAAATGTATTTGTGATATGACATCTATTGTGCCATTTGAGAGTCTTGATATAAAATAGAGTTTTTCTTATGAAGAGGGTCCAATTGAGATTTCGGACTTACAAGTTAAGAAGTTGAGAAATAAGGAAGTTGCATCCGTCAAGGTCTTATGGAGGAATCAAAGGATTGAGGGTTCTATTTGAGAGGCCAAGGATGATATGATGTCTTGTTATCCCCATCTCTTTCCCTTTGACCCTATTCTAGCTTGAGGTATTTAGTTCCTCATGGTACATCCTCATTTGTTAGTCATTCTCATGTTTGCTCATGCATGCATATTCGTGAACACTTGCTTTTGAAATTTTGATTTACCTTCATTTATTGCTTCATTGTTATGTGCATTCCGTATGAATTGCATGTATACCATATGAAATGATGTTTTGAATATGTTTAAGCTTGGAATTGATGTTCCTCCACAATGTTGTGAATTTTTGATGAAGTTCAATTCATGTTGGGATGTTAGACCTCTTTCCCTATTGCCTTGAGTCTCATTCGAGGATGAATGTTCCTAAGGGAGATATATTATAACACCTCGGAAATTGGAAAATCAAAAGGAAGAAGGGTAGTGCAGAAATTTGTGAAATCTGGTTTTATGAGTCCTACCTACGAACCGTAGAAAGGGAACTGTAGATCAAAGGTAGAGTTTTTAAAAAGTCAAGTCTCAGTACCTTTTCTACGATTGACCAGTATGGTCCATCAATCCATGTATGAGTCGTAGATAGGCTTTGTAGGTGAATCCCAGACTTAGTGAAATTTTAATGCCTAAGGTTGGGTTATACGGTTGGAGTCTCCGATCCGTGGATGGGTCTATGAGTCGTAGACTATGTCCGTCAAAGTTGGTAAATAATAAGGGTCTATGAACATTTCTATTGTTTACCAGGACGGTCTGTTGAAAGACCTACGGACCGTAGGTCCAAACCGTAGAGAGGGTTAACAATTATTTGAAAGGGGCTTTTAAATCTTTTCCCTAATTGATTAATGTCTAAAGTGAGTCGTTTTGGCCCCAATATTTTTAGCCCTATAAATACCCCTTAATTCCTAAAAATACTGTTTTTCAATCATTCACCAACACTCCCAAAATCCCCTCCCCTAATTTTCTCAAGACTAAGGAAGAAAAAGAAGAGCTAGGGTTCATCCAAGTCTCCAATCCTCCATTCTATATGGACTTTTAGAATCAAGGTATGTTAGTATTCACCTATGGAGTCCTTTCCTCCACAGGGTTAGTAAATTCTCCAATTATAGAAGATTCGATTCCCAATTCAAATATGGGTTTTATTCAACATTCATGCATTCTTTTCAATTATGATCTAATTTATTATTTTCTATATATCTATGAATGTATTGAAGTAATTATATGTTTTTGAGCTGAATTCACATGAACTCATGCATGATTAATGAATTTTAGACTATGAAGACATTATTAAATGATTTAAGGTTAATTTGAGAGTAAGACATCGATGTTGTTGTTGTTGTAAAAGGCCAGTCTCACATAATGGCTTCCTAAGGTTGAAAGGTTTTCTCAGCAAAGTTGAATCAAGATTAAAGAGATATTCTAAATGAACTTTATCTAGGATGAGTTGCTTAATTGTACGTTTCCATGGATATTTATAACACCTCAGATTTGAGAAAGGCTAGAAAGGGATCAAGTGGGAAACTCACAAGCCAAGACTAGATCATGGAATCGTCCACGGAGCCTCAGATGGGCCGTGAAGGGGACCACATTTCGTGAGATGGATCATGGTAAGTCCCTAGGACCTGCCCTACCTGTGTCCCTCCCACAAAGGCCTAGATGGCCCGTGGTGAAGTTGCCGGGCCGTCAAAGGAATCATTATGTGGTACATCAGGAAGGGGTCGTTCCCCAGCCACTAGTCAAGGACCTGTCATGACTCGAGCCTACACCATGGACGTGGCTAGCACTCGAGAACCATTGCTGGTCCCCAAAAAAATTCTCATCCGACTACAAGCCGAAGACTAACTCAAGCATACAAAGCTTAAAAACTGAATAAAAAATCGTGAAACTCAATTACAAAGCTTTAACTCAAATGAAAAACTCTGAATAAAAATAAATTATTCAACTCGCCCCAAAATAGGCAACTTAAATCTTTAAAACATTTAACAAAATAAATGAACAGCCTTCTAAAACTCTACTGTCTATCTATGAAGCCTCTAAATGACAAAGATGAGAGTCGAGACAAGATCCACGACATCTTGACAAAACTGAAAAGTAAATGAAATCCTCCGGAAGAAAGGAGGCTCACCATAGCTAACTCAAACTCTATGTGGTATCAATGAAGCTCATGTTGATGACCCTGAATAGTTGTATCTGCATCATGAAATGATGCAGGCCAAATAGCTCAGTACGTGGAATGTACGATCATGTAAGGGCAATTCTAAAGCATAACATAAGCTTGAACTTGATAAAAAGGAAACATACTTACCTCTTTTAAAACTTACTCAACTCAAGGAATACTCAATGATATTCAAACTACTCAAACTTACTCAACTCAAAAGTACTCAAGGATAAGATACTCAACTCAGATACTCAACTCGAAATGCTCAACTCATGATACTCAAGGATAAAACAGTAGTAAAATATGCAATATATATGGGAAGATATAAAACTGTAGATAGAAACTCAATGTATTGAAAAATACAATAATACCTCGTGTGTATATAAAAATACAATATGACTCTGTGGGAATTTCTCTAACCGACAACCACCACTATGAGCTATGTGATGATACAACGTATCCCCCACACTGCTAGAACTGTTGTATACTTTGCCAAGTTATAAGACCTCTCAACCAAGTGGATCCACTAGTATGTGCTAAAAAGCACTAAGGAATCATCTAAAAAGTATGACCCTTTCTACCCACGTAGGCTACATGGTTTATGGGGGTTGTGAGTTGTCTGAACTCTCCCCCATATCGGTGCTCAATACTACTCCCAAAATATACTCAGCTCATATGTTTAAAAACATAACTCTTTCTGTGGTTTGAGATAATTACTCAAAATCTTTCTCAAAAAAGTGATGTAACTCAACTGCTCAAAACTCTTTGGGAAATCTCAGTTTCCTCCTCTTTTAAATGTAAAAACATTTATTCTTGGGAATAATTAGTTCCCATATATCATTTTAAGGAAAATGAACTCGACTCTACTCTTTCTCAACTCAAGTGCTCAAGTCTTAAACGAAGTTTATAAAAAGTTGTAAAAGACTTATCAAAATAGGATTCATGTTGAATGATGGATGTGAACGACTCAATTCAAGGTTTTGAATAACCGTACAAAGACCTCGATACTTGGAACTCAACAACTCAGAACTCAAAAACTTTAACGATACTACTCGTTTCAATAATGCTCAACTCATAAGGTCCATGCATAATTATGAGCATGAACAACTCAACTCAAAGACTCAATGATATTTCTCATCTCAATATTTCTCGACTCATATGGTTCATGCGGAATTATGGGCATGAACTATTCAACTTAAGGACATCATCGGTAACATGTAATAGCTCCATGATTAGGAATATAATCTCAGAAGGGTTAGGAAATCAATACTCAAGACTTAGAACTTGAATATACTACTTCTCTCAAAGGTACTGAATTTATGAAGTTCATGCGGAATTGATGGGCATGAACAACTCTAATCGAGGGTCTACATAACAATATGGAACTCATGTATCCGACTCTTCTCATTCTTACACTTTCTTCCTCAAATCAAAGGATTCACAATTGAACTCAAAGACTTTCTTGAACTCTACTTCTAACTCTCTCTTAAATGTGAATTATGAATTCAAGAGTTATGGTTCATGTATGAAGGATATCCTGATGATAAAGTAGACTCATGAATACATTCTCCTCATTCTCATACTCACTTGCTCGAGTCTTGAAACAAGTGAAGACTCCTCAGAAAGACTCTCAAAACTCGACTCTCAACTGTACTTTGAATTTTATTTATGAATTCAAGGTTGTGATTTGTGATAGGAAAGATCTCGTGGTGCTTAGGAGTGTTTGTGGATAGTTAAACATGAGAAACGATCAAGAAATCATTGTATGGAACCAAGTCCGCGATGCGGAGATGCATTATAATATTTGGTCGCAAAATAACTTTTGAGGCAGAGAGGTCTATGACCTCTCCGTGACGCAAAGAAAATTTTTATGAAATGGGAAGGTAGGTCCGCGAAGCGGAATGGGTGGCAAGATTCACCTGACTTTTTCCTTCTTCGTTTTCTAACCCCAATTCACCTAAATTCAATTATTTTGCTTAACTTCTCTCTAGATTCAGATACCCAGCACATGTAGACTAGAATCTAACTCAAACAACTATATAAATTGATACAATAATCTCAATAACTCCTCAATCTTAGCCCAATTCAAGAACGGAAGCAAATTCAAGAACACATATCAAGAACACCAAACTTTCAACTTTCTAGAATGAATTTAACGCTAAAATTAACATGATTAGCATGTGGGTGAACAAACCCAACACTATGGAAGCTTAAATACCTCTTAGGGATCAAACCCATGGCGAAATTCTGCTAGAAAACTCAAGAACTTCGACGAACGCCTTGATCCTTTTCCTCCTTTCTCCTCTTTTCTCTTCTTTTCTCTTCTTGAACTCTCAACTAAAACCCTAGGCATATATTAGGATTATGAAACTGAACCTAATCATATTAGAACCCTAGAACCTTACTAAAAAACGAATTAAATCTGATTGGGTAAGGAAAAGACCAAAATACCCTTTATTATTTCGGGTAACTTTCCTTGTTTGGACAACCTGATTTCAAAAGGGAATATCTCACTTATACGAACTCAAAACTTAGCAAAATTGGTGGCTTTGGAAAGATAATTCAAAGACCTTTCATTTAATAGTGTATGGTCTACATAAATCATCTTGTGCTAAAAGTTATGGTCGTTTGAAGTTGACCCAAAACTTAGAAGAGCTTAGGACTGACTTCAATGAATTCTCTCTACATTTTTTGTGGACTCAAGGTGCTACATCTAGTAACCTTAACACTAATTTTTTTTAATTCCTTGGCAAAATCTCACTCACTACGAAGAATGGTTCAAGTCTTAGCTCAAAAATTTTCTGGGGTGTTACAGGACCACAGATTGATAGACGGTTAGTGGTACCTTTGATGGGATGTTAAGGGAGCCATGAAGTGGCACAGGCTGGCCCATCAGTCAAGGCCTCTTAACGACCAGTATGACAGGCCGTGGTGCCTATGACGGGCTGTGAAGGCCACCGACAAATGTGTCGGTCAGTTTTTAAGTCAGGGGATTTTGGGTCTTTTCCTAATTATTTTAATTAAATACCCCGTCATTTTACCCTTTACCCAAATCCCTATATAAAGGTTTTTACCCCCAAAATCACTAGTTATTCTCTAAATTTCAAAAAGAAGAACAAGATAATCCTCCTCAAATATTTCTCTCTCTAGAAGAAAGAAGAAGGAGTCAACTTAGGGTTTCAAGATCAAGTCTTCATCTATGGAGACTTTTACTCCATAGATTTCCTAAATTGCCCAATTTTAAAGATAGAGAGTCCCAAATGAGGTAAGGGTTTTCTTCCATGGGTTCCTTTCAATATTACTATATTTGATTGTTTTATGAAGTATTATGCATGAATTGAGAATATTCCATGTTTCTAAGATGAATCCCCATGAACCCATGCATAACCAATGTTTTCTAGAAATTCATGATTGAGAGTGGATTTTGAACTATGAAAGGTGAATTATGGAAATATGCATGTTCTTATAATATTGATAAATTATGATATAAGTTGCTTTGTCAGTAAAGAATAAATAATGTTGAATGTGAAAGGTTTTCTTACATAAAGCATTCTAAGGTTGAAAGGTCTTCTCTCATAAAATAAATAAAAGTTAATGAGCTACTCTAATGATGAGGCAAGAGGTGATTACCCATGTCCTATAATGAAAAGATAATAGTTGATTACCCATGTCCCCATAATATAAGAAAAGAGGCGATTACCCGTGTTGCTTAAAGGTAAGATGAATATGAGTGATGACTATTCTGTGGGAATAAATCTTAGTATAGAATGGACAAGTAGCGATTACTTGTATCCCATAAACTATGTGTCAACATATGTTGTCTAGATAGATATTAGCTAGTGGATCCACGTAAGCTAGAAGTTCATAGTTCTTACCTTGGTAAGTGAGAACACCTCTTTCGGTGTGGGTAAACACCGGATTCAATGTTGTAGCTCACATGGTCTTTATGTCGGTTAAGGCTAATTTCCCACAAACAAGTATAATGATGAACTAAGGTTACTTTAACAAGTATTTTCACAAGTGTTCAAAATATGAGTTTTACTTGCATTTGACCATGATTACTATGATGTTTTTTAACCTTATCCCATGGTTTTAAATTGGTCTTAACATGACATGAAAGGTCCCTTTTAGCATGATTTTATACCTCTATTCATTGCTATCATACTTGGTACATTTTTTTACTAACTCATACTCTTGCCTACATTATTTTCGAAATGTAGGGTTCGACACTCCAGTTTCTCATCCCAGTGGCTAGAAGCCACTTCGTCTTTACTTAGTAGTGGTCACTTTTAGTTCTTACTTTTTGTCAGATACTGTACATGATGCCAGGGTTACGTCCTGGTCACTCTTGATGTAATAGATAGCTTTTGAGACTATGAAGACTTCTGATTCATTTTATAAACTCTTTATGATATGAATTGTGTTTTCAAAATCTCTTGATTTTCTATAATATTGTTTATGCATGCTAAGTGTCTTGTATAGTGCCTCTCGGGGTCCTATACGTCATGTTACTCCTTGGGTTTACCTTGGGTCATGACAAACTTGTTTTTTAGAGAACAAGGTTTAGAAAGGTCCTAGGATGTCTCATAAGCCATGTCGAGTAGAGTCATGTTCATAAGTGTGAAGCGCCATATTTATGAATAAGAAGCTATAAGATGATTATGATATTACACTTCTTTCATTACTCTAAGTAGTGCGATAGAGTGTAACTCTATATGTCCTTTCTCCTAACATATATCCAATGTTTTTCAAGAAATGGCCCCTCGAAGAACATATGTTAAGAGAAATGTGAATGAGAACATGGAACAAGACGCTCATCCTCAAGCTCCTTAGATTTCGGTTGATCCCTTGGCCGACCAAGTGACTAATGTGCAATTTAGAGCTACTTTCCAAGTGTTGTCTCAAGCCAATAGGTAGGATGTGTTTCCCATTAAACCAAATGTGGGTGCGGAGGGATCTAGAGTGAGGGACTTCACTAGGATTAATCCTTGGAAATTTCATGGGTCTAAGGTTCAAAAAGATCCTCAAGAGTTTATTGATGAAACGTATAAGGTTTTGATGATCATGGGAGTGACACCAGTGGAGGACACAGAATTGGTCTCTTACCAACTTAAGGGTGTTTCTCAAGTTTGATTCAACCAATGGAAGGATGAGAGATTAGTTGATTCGGGTCCTCTCGATTGGGAAAATTTTAAGGTCGTTTTCCTTGATAGGTTTTTTCCCCTTGAGATTAAGGACGCAAAGGTACTTGAATTCATCAACCTTCAACAAGGGAATATGAGAGTGAAGGAATATGCTTTGAAGTTCACACAATTGTCTAGGTATGCTCCTACTATGATTGTCGATCATAGGGCAAGGAAGAGTAAGTTTGTTTCGAGTGTGTCTAAGATGGTGGTTAAGGAGTGTCGTACCTCCATGCTTATCAACAAAATGGACCTTTCATGTATTATGGTTCATGCTCAACAAATAAAAGAGGAGAAACTTAAGGAAAGATGTAGGGAGGTGAAGAAGGAAAGGATCAGTGATGGTGACTTTTCACATTCAAGGTCCGATCGACATGGTCGTTCTAAGTTTCATCAAAGATTTTCTGGTCAAGGCTCCTCGAATGCTCAACTTAAGTTCAACAAAGATAGGGTGTCTAACCCGAAGCCTCAAGGAGGAAATCGTAGTGGGTCTCAGTTACCTACTTGTGCTAAGTGTGGAAAGAAGCATGAGGGTAGATGTCTAGATGGTTCCAATGCTTTCTTTGGTTGTGGTAATATGGATCAAAAGATAAGGGATTGTCCCTCAGTTTCTAAGAATGAGGGTTATAATCATCGACGGGATCAACCTATTCCTTCATATGTTCCTACTAGAGTTAGAAGTAAAATAATTCTATGCACTTCAGACTCGTCATGAGCAAAAGGGTTCTCCCGATGTGGTTACCGGTATGTTGAAAGTCGTTCATCTTGATGTTTATTGTTTTCTTGATCATGGTGCTACCTTGTCTTTCATGAGACAATATATGGCTACGAGGTCTGATATCCTTCGGCATGTGTTGTTAGATCAATTTCTATTCCTACTCCTATTAGAGAATATCGTGGCTAAGAGAGTCTATAGAAATTGCCCTGTTTCCTTATCCCATAGAGTCACTAATGTTGACCTTGTAGAGCTTGATATGCTAGATTTTGATGTCATTCTTGGTATGGATTGGTTGCATTCTTGTTATGCTTCCACTGATTGTAGAACCCAAGTGGTCAAGTTTCAATTTCGAAATGAGCTTATCCTAGAGTGGAAAGGGGGAAATTGTATACCGAAAGGGCATTTTGTTTCTTGTCTTAAAGCTAAAAAAATGATTTCTAAGGGTTGTATTTACCATCTAGTTAGGGTGAGGGATACAAATTCTGAAACCCCTACGCTTGAGTTAGTCCCCGTTGTAAATGAGTTTTCAAATTTGTTTCCAGATGACCTACTCGGTATTCCTTCAGAAAGGGAAATAGACTTAGGTATCGACCCTCTCTCATATATGCAACCTATATCTATTCCTCCTTACAAAATAGCTCCGACAGAACTTAATGAATTTAAAAAACAATTGAAAGACTTGCTGGATAAGGGTTTCATCTAACCAAGTATATCTCCATGGGGTGCACCAGTTTTGTTTGTTCAAAAGAAAGATGGTTTGCTTTGTATGTGTATTTACTATTGTCAGTTAATCAAGGTTACCATTAAGAGTAAGTATCCTCTCCCAATGATAGATGATTTGTTTGACCAACAACAAAGAGCACGTTACTTCTCTAAGATTGACCTCTGGTCAAGTTATCACCAATTGAGGGTGAAGGAAGGTGACATTCCGAAAATAGCTTATCGAACTCAGTATGGTCACTATGAGTTTTTAGTGATGTCTTTTTGATTGACTAATGCCCTAACCAGTTTTTATGGACTTGATGAATAGGTGTTTAGACAATACCTTGAAATGTTTGTGATTATGTTCATTGATAATATATTGATCTATTGAAGGAGTGAAATCGAGCATACCAATCATTTGAGGATTGTGCTGCAAGTCCTCAAGGACCAACAACTCTTCGCAAAGTTTAATAAATGTGTGTTTTGGTTGGAGTCCATGGCTTTCCTTGGTTACATTGT
This sequence comes from Solanum bukasovii, assembly GCA_029582585.1. NCBI lineage: Eukaryota > Viridiplantae > Streptophyta > Magnoliopsida > Solanales > Solanaceae > Solanum > Solanum bukasovii. The sequence goes on from JAJOOI010004569.1 coordinate 15,493, forward strand.
TTCCGGAAAGGGTATTGAGGTAGATCCTAAAAAGACGGATATGGTAAAGAGTTGGCCTAGACCTCTATCTCCTTAGGATATTAGAAGTTTCTTGGGTTTAGCCAGTTACTACAGAAAGTTTGTGGAAAGATTTTCATCGATTGTCTCTCCAATAATGGCGTTGACCCAAAAGAAAGCTAAATTCTTATGGTCAGAAGCTTGTGAAAAGAGTTTTTAGGAATTGAAAGATAGACTTACTTCCGCTCTGGTGTTGACTTTACCGGAGGGAACCAATGGGTTAGTTGTTTATTGTGATGCTTCGAGAATTGGGTTAGGATGTGTCCTTATGCAAAATGGGAAAGTCATTGTCTATGCCTTAAGGCAACTCAAGGTGCACGAAAATAACAATTTTACCCATGATTTAGAACTAACAGCAGCTGTGTTTCCCTTGAAACTTTGGAGGCATTATTTATATAGTGTTCATGTCGATGTCTTTACTGACCACATAAGTTTGCAATATGTGTTTAATCAGAAGGATCTAAATCTTCACCAAAGAAGGTGGCTTGAGTTACTGAAGGACTATGATATGAGTGTTCTCTATCACCCTGGTAAAGCAAAATGTTGTATCATATGATCTTAGTCGAATGTCAATGGATACTGTTGCTCATGTAGAGGATAGTAAAAAGGAGTTGGTTCGAGATGTTCCTAGATTGACCCAGATGGGTGTTAGATTGGTATACTCAACCAAGGGTGTTGTCGTGGTTCAAAATCGTTAAGAATCGTCTTTTGTGACAGATGTGAAAGCCAATCAAGGTCTTGATCCAAATTTAGTTGAATTAAATGAAGCGTTGCTTAAAATGTCCATAGAAGATTTCTCCCAAGGGGGAGATGGTGTGCTTCATTATCAAGGAAGTTTGTGTGTTCCTATTGTAGATGACTTGAGAGATAAAATTTTATCACAAGCCCATAGTTCTCGATATTCCATACATCCGGGAGCCACCAAGATGTACTATGACCTGCAGGAGCTCTATTGGTGGAATGGGATGAAGAATGATATCACAAAATTTGTGGCTAAGTGTCCTAATTGTTAACAAGTGAAGGTTGAGCTTTAAAAACCGGGAGGCTTTTCCGAAGATAGCAGTATTCTTACATGAAAGTGGGAAGATTTGAATATGGAGTTCATTGTTGGTTTACATTGCACTCGGTGACAACATGATTCGATTTGAATTATAGCAGATCAAATGATGAAATCGGCTCACTTCATTCCCTTCAAAGTCTCTTATTCGGCGGAGGACTATGCTAAGTTGTATGTAAGAGAAATGGTTATGGTGCATGGAGTGCCCTTGTCCATTATCTTCGATCAAGGTACCCAATTCACTGCTCAGTTATGGAAATCTTTCAAAAAAGGTCTTTGTACTCGTGTTAAGCTTATCCTCTGCAAACCAATGGGCAAGCGGAGCGTAATATCCAAACTTTGGAAGATATGATGAGAGCGTGTGTAATTGACTTCAAGGGTAATTGGGATGATCACTTACCTTAATTGAGTTCGTGTATACTAAAAGTTATCACTCCAGTATTGGTATGTCAATTTGACGCTCTATATGGTAGGAGGTGTAGATTTCCCATAGGCTGGTTCAAAGTGTGAGAAGTTGCTTTGATAGGTCCCCAGTTGGTTCATGAGGCCATGGAAAAAGTTTGACTTATTAGAGAAAGGTCGAAAATGACTCAAAATTGACAAAAGTCCTACGCCGGTGTTAGAAGAACAAATTTTGAGTTTGGAGTGAATGATTGGGTCTACTTGAAAATTTCATCCATGAAGGGTGTAGTGAGATTTACAATGAAAGGGAAGCTTAGTCCCCATTATGTGGGCCCATATCAGATTTTGAGGCGTGTTGGTAAGGTTGCTTATGAAATGAATTGCCTTATGACTTGGTATCGGCACATCCAGTTTTCCATATTTCCTTGTTGAACAAATGTGTTGGTCATCAGACATCTATAGTGCCATTAGAGAGTCTTGGCATAAACGATAGCCTTTCTTATGAAGAAGTTTTGGTTGAGATCTTCAACCAGTAATAAGTTTCAAAATTGAGAAATAAAGAAATTACTTCAATGAAAGTTCTTTAGAGGAATAAGTTAGTTGAGGGTGCTACTTGGAAGGCCGAGGCCGATATAATATCCCGTTATCCTCATTTCTTTCCCTCTGTGCCTACTCTAGTTTGAGGTATTTAGTTCCTCATGGTTTACTCATTTGGAGTCATATGTCTTATATATTCCCATGATTTCCATATTTATGAATGTTCATGAAAAAGCTTGTCTTTTTGAGAAAATGAGTTAGTTGATTAATTTCTTCATCTTTATGTACATTTGAGTATGAGTTTCATATAGCCCGTATTAAATGATCTTTTGAACACGCTTCAGCTTGGAGTTGATGTTTCCTCCTCAAAAATGTGCATTCTTTTGATATTGCATGCATGTTGGGCTGTTAGGTTTGAGTTCCTACCTTCCTTATGATGATTTGAATCTCAGTCGAGGACGAATGTTCCCAAGGAGTAGATATTGTAACACCTCAAATTCCAGAAAGGCTAGAAATGGGTCAAATGGGAAAGTCTCAACCCAAGACTGGACCATGGAACTCTTCACGGAGCTCCAGACGGGCCGTGAAGGGGACTATGGTCCGTGAGATGGCTCGTGGTAAGGCCTCAGGACCTGCCCTGCAGATGTCCCTCCCACAGAGGCTTAGACGGCCCATGGTGAAGTTAATGGGCTATCAAAGGCATCGTTATGTGGGTCATTAGGAAGGGGTCTTTCCCCAATCACTAGTCAAGGACCACATATGGCTAGATGGTATGTGGTACCTTTGATGGGCCTTGAAGGTGGCCATGAAGTGGCACAGGCAGTCCCATCAGTCAAGGCCTCTTCACGACCCCGTATGGCGGGTCGTGGTGCCTATGACGGGTCGTGAAGGCAAATGTCAAATGTGTCCGTCAACTTTTTAGTCAAGGGCTTTTGGGCCTTTTCTTTATTATTTTACTTCAACACCGTTCCGTTTTACCCTTTACCCAAAGCCCTATATAAAGGTTTTTACCACAAAAATCACCAAATTCAAGTCATTCTCTTAATCTCCCAAAGAAATTACAAGTTCATCATCATCAGAAGAAGGAGTCAACTTAGGGTTTCCAGATCAAGTCTTGAATTCACCAGTTCTTGTGGGCTTTGAAATCTAAGGTATGATAGTCTTCATCTATGGAGCCTTTTCCTCCATAGAGTTCCCAAATTCCCCAAATTTGAAGATAGAAATTCCCAATTGAAGATAGGTATTCTTCTACGTTATGGGTTTCTTTCAATATTGATATAATTGATTGTTTTATGAAGTATTATGCATGAATTGAGAAGATTCCATGTTTTAAAGATGAATCCCCATGAACCCATGGTTAACCCATGCTTTCTAGATATTCATGATTGAAAGTGGGTTTGGAACTATGAAAGGTTAATTATGGAAATATGCATGTTCTTATGAACTTGATAAATTATGATATAAGTTGCTTTGAGAGTAAAGCATAAATGATGTTGTTGTTGTTAATTGTTATGAAAGGATTTCTCACATAATTAATCAATACATGAATGTGAAAGGTTTCCTCACATAAAATATTCTAAGGTTTAAAGGTCTTCTCACCTAAAATGAATCAAAGTTAAGGAGCTATTCTAATGATGAGGCAAGAGGCGATTACCCATGTCCTCTAATAAAATGAGAAGAGGTGACTACACATGTCCCCATAGTATAAGACAGGAGGTGATTACCCCTGTCCCTTAAAGAAATTATGAATATTTCATGGGAATTAAGCTTAGTACCGAGTGGACAAGTGGTGATTACCCGTGTCCCATAAACTATGTGCCAACATAGTTTGTCTAGATAGACATTAGCTAGTGGATCCACATAAGCTAGAAGTTCATGGTTCATACCTTGGCAAATGAGAACACCTCTTTTCGGTGTAGGGTAAACACCGAATTCCTGTTGTATCACACAAGGTCTATATGTCGATTAAGGATAATTTCAAAAAAACAAGTATAATGATGAACTAAGGTCACTTTAAGAAGTATTTTTACATGTGTTCAAAAGATGAGTTTTACTTGCATTTGACCATGATTATTATGATGTTTTCTAACCTTCTCTTGTGGTATTAACTTGGTTTTTGCATGACATGAAAGGTCTATTTTAGCATGATATTATACCTCTATTCATTGCTATCATACTTGCTACATTTTTATACTAATGCATACTCCTCCCTATATTGTTTCCCAAATGTAGCGTCTGACGCTCCAATTTGTCATCCCTTTGGCTATAACTCACTTCAGCTTTACTTGGTAGTGGTGAGTCCTCATGTTCTGAGGACCGAACCTTTTATCACTTTCAGTCTTTACTTTAATGATATTTTACACGATGCCCATGTTACTTCCCGGTCACTTTTGATGTAGTAGATGACTTTTTAGACTATGTAGACTTTTGCTTCATTTTATAAACTCTTTATGATATGAATTGTGTTTTAAAATTATCTTAATTTTCTATAATCTTGTTTATGCATGCTAAGTGGCTTGTGTAGGGTCTCTAGGGGTCCTATACACCATGTTTCTCCTAGGGTGTACCTTGGGTCGTGACAATAATTTGATTAATATGAATAATGACTATTCAATGGGATTTATGCTTATCACCAACAAAATATTAAGATGAAAGCTCTCCCGTTAGAAGAGGTCGGGTTTCTAGTAGGAAACATAAGTGTGTCTTAGATAGACATTAGCTAGTGGATCCACTTTAACTTAAGTTTATGGTTCTTAACTTGGCAAGTAACGATATCTCTCTTTTGTGTGGGATAGACACATGAGTCCATGTTATAGCTCATATGGTCTAGTCGGTTATGTAGTACATTTCCTACAATAATAAAATAAGGTTACTTTCTAAAATATCTTACATGTGTTTTAAAGATGTTTAGATTGCATTGACCATGGTTATGACTTATGTTTTCAAACATTTTATCTTATGATTTATCTTGGTCATTACATGTCATGTAAAGTCCTTTTTAGCATGATTTCATAATTCTTATGTAATTCTATTATACTTAGTACCTTCCATGTACTAATGCATACTTGTGCTGATATTGTTTCACTAACGTCGGGTCTAGCACTTCTTGTAACACCCCCTATTCGAAATAGGCCAAATTACAGCTTTCCAGGTGGTGCAGCCAAGACACGCCGGCCACTCACGGCCTGTGGAAGAGACCACAGACCATATGAGGTGTCTGTTGTTGGCCTTCCTAACAGTGATTTGACGGCCAAGAACCACGGCCTGACCAACGGTCCGTGGTTGGGGGCCCGTGGTTCAATGACCCAAAAACAAGTTTCTTACCACCATTGATGGCCGTGCAGGATGGTCTGCCGTCTTGATCATGGTCCGTCAGTGGGGTCTCGTGGGTCACAGTTGGCAGTTAAGTTTCAGGGTTAGTTGGGTCTTTTTCGAATTAATTAGTTCCTATACTATGTCGTTTAGCCTATGTTTAGGACTAGGGGTATCAAATGGGTAGGTTAGGTTGAAATTAGAGATATTAAACTGGATTGGAATCGAAATCGAGTTGGGTTATGATGCGCCCAAGTTTAGTTTGGGCTCAAATGGGTTGTGTAACGAACCTAAAAAATGAACTAGTGAAACTAGAGCCTAACGTGTGTACGTTTGTGTTTGTCTTGAGTTGGACGTGGTTTAATGTTGTCTTGAGCCATGGTTGAGGTGTTTAGGGGTAAGATGTCAAGGTACGACTCCCCAAGGACCACTTTAAGGGTACTTGGGGAGGACCCTAAGTTTAAACCCCAAGACCCCAAGGAAACCATCAAGTTGGACAAAACTTGGTGACCTACGGATAGGGTTCACTCCCCGTAGGTCCATCCACACCCTATGGATGGCCTCCATAGGTCAAGAGGATTAAAACCAACTTGCAGTCCAAAACCACAGACCAGCAGCACAGTCCTTGAATGGACTCACGGTCCTTGAGTCCATGGTGTGAATGGGCATTGTTTTTCTGGTGCAGTCTCGGCCAAGCTAGGGGTGAATTGGTAAATTCACCCCAATTCCCAATTAATGTGTGGATGGTTATTTTAAGTGTTTTAACATATTTTAAGAGTATTAAAACATTAAAACACCCATTTAGATTTTATCTCTCAAATCAAACCCTTTCCTCCTAAAAATTTCTCTCTAGAAACTCCATTGGAGATCAAGATCAAGATCAAGCTAGGGTTGGGAATTTCAAGGTGTTTCTTCTTCAATTTCGTGGGATTCTTCAAGTATATGGTATGGTGATCCTTAATCTAGGGTTATCTTTCACCCTAGAGTCAATTTCAAAGATGTTTTGAAGGTTTTCAAGTTACATAAAAACCCTAAGTTTCACTCAATCTCATGTGTTCTTGCATCAAACATTTTCAAATGATAAACTATGTTTATATTGATGTTCAATTGACTATTTAAGATGATTTCACTCTATGAACCCATGATATCTCTAAATTCTTAAATTGTGACTTATGAAGTGGGTCTATTGATTATGAATGAATGATGGTGGATTTATGCTTAGATGATTTACATTATTCAATTGTATCATCATCTATGCATAATTATGGTGAATTGTTGGTGAATTAAGGATTTGTGATCATAGCCTTGAAAGGGAAAGTTTGACCTAATTTTATCATCAAGTAGAATTGTGCTTGAATTGTTGATCCACTTGAATGGTGGAGGTGTTTACTTACTATGTACATTGTGATCATAGCCTTGAAGTCATAGTTTGATGAATTGAAGTATTATCATGATAATGTATATGTGAATGTATAATGTGAAGGATTTCTATGTGATTTCAATGATAGAATGATGATCATGTTTAGAAGTTAATTATGTTAGTATTGAATGTTATCTCTCTATTAACACTCATGAATGATAATGATGAATGTGAAGGGTTTGTACAATGTGAATTCTGAATGTAGAATTGGTAGGCTTAGGCATCCTTTTCTAGAATAATGAATGTTTCTTGACTTGATGAATATGAATCGATAGGCTATGAAATTCCTTTCATATATGAGTGATGAATGTGTCTTTACTTGATGGCTATGAATTGATAGGCTTTATGCTTTCTTTCATAAATAATCTAATGTAATGAAGACTCTAGAATCGATAGGCTAGTGGCATTCCTTTCTTAATGAGTCAATGTACGATGAATCGATAGGCTAGTGGCATTCCTTTCATGAGTATAAGAATGTAATTAGGGACCATGAATCGATAGGCTTATGGCATTCCTTTCATGAGACTCTAGAGCTATCCTTGAATGTACCTTGGATCGATAGGCTTATAACATTCCTTCCTTGTGTAATAATGTGTCATGGGTCGATAGGCCTATGGCATTCCTCCCATGATACAATAATGGAATGTGAATGGAATAATCTATGGGAATGTAGGCTAAGCACCGAGTGGATATGGTAAGATGGAAACTCTCCCAATGTTAGGCTAGAGTTCCAATGAACACCTTCATATCCCATACCTATGTGCCCACATAGGATATTAGCCAGCAGATTCCATCCGAGCTAATTTTACCAGTTTACCTTAGACAAGTAGACAAACCCTTACGATGTGGGATAGTACGATTCCATGATCTAGCTCTCATGGTCTATGTCGGTTAAATGCTTATTCCCATCATGTGTGACGTGCGTTATGGTTTCTTGAGGAGTTCTACAAAGTGTGGGTAGTAGTATGGGATGCTATCCATGTATTGCACGAGTAGGCTTTGAGAGGATCATAGTGAGTTCTCTAAGTCTTAATGACCATTGTTTGAATGTCCTCCTAGGAAGAAGTTAAGGAGAATGTTTATCTAATGTCTAATGAATTAAAGTCCTCTCTATGCATGAATGTGTCCTAAATGAAGTTAATGAAGAATGTTGGCTTAAATGCTTAAATATAAAGATGCATGCTATACTTGGGTTGTATTATGAGTTACTACCTTGTCATGACTTATTGTATATGAATGTGCTTTATCTATGGTGACTTCAAAGGAGTACTTAGTGTGAGTAGTAGTATGGGATGCTACTTGCACATTGCACAAGTATGACTTTGAGTTGTCTTAGATGATGGTCTTAATGTGATGATGTGATGTTTATGTGTCTTATATGCTCTATTGTGTAAAGGTGCGAAAGATGAATGGTAAGTTCACTTTTTGTGACCTTAAGGTGGTACCTTAGTGTGGGTGGTGGTATGGGACGCTATCCATACGTTGCACAAGGTATAGCTTGAGGGTTACTTGAGGTGAAGGCTCAAGGTGAAGGTAAAGGGTTATATATGTGATTTTGACTAAATGTGAATTATGTGACTTTGTATGTTTGTTGTGACTTATATTATGCCTCTTGTATCAATGTTCATGAAGTTTTACAAAAATGGCATAAAAGCATGGCTTCCAAAAAAATGTCCCATTTTTAAGCATGTTTTTGCATGGTCATCATACTTTGTACATCTAATGTGCTAACCCCATTCTTTTCCCTTTTTACCAAAGTGTAGGCTTTGGAGATGTTGGTGTTCTATGCTTGAAGGATAGGTTTCTAAGGTGCTTGAAGATGAAGATTTGGTGAGTCCTCATAGTTTCGAGGACAAACCCGTTATGTTCGTTTATGTTAAAGCTTTTGTATGGGCTAAGTCCCAATTTTGTATTCAAAGTATTAGATGGTTTGAGACATAGTGTATAAATTCTAGAAAGTGTTCCGCTTGCCTTTTAATGAAAGATGTTTTCAATTGTAAAGGAATGTTTTTAATTCTTCTTTATTTTCCTATGTTCTTATGTTCAAGAATATTATAAGGCTTGTATTAGACCCTTTCGGGGTTGAGTATGTTGTGTTACGACTAGGAGGTGCTCTCGGATCGTGACAGGTTGGGTTCAAATATGCTAAAAAATTGGTTGGGTCTTGACCCGCCCAATTTGATCGGATTAATATCAGTAACTTTAACTTAGTGATATTTAACTTTTATAATCACAATGTAAATTTCAGCTCAATTTTTTTTTAAAAAAAGTAACAAATGGATAGATAAATCCTAAAAGATGTTAAATAGATAATAATTCATACCTTTAATATAGGAACATATCTTAGTAAAGAGTTTTAAAACAGGTTGAAATTGGAGATTGAATTGGGCTCAATTGAGGATTCTATTAAAATGGTTAGGCTTGAATGGGTTGAGATTGAACCCAATTCAAATTATCTTGAGCCCAACCCTTAAAATTATGGGCGGGTTGGGCGGGTTACCTCTATTTGGATTCATTTTTGACACCCCTATTTTGGACCCCTATATAAATCTTTTTACCCTTAAATTCACTCCATTCACCTTATTATTCCAAATTCACAAAAGAAGAACTCTCGAATAATTCTCTCTATAAAATTTGACGAAGAAGAAGAAGGATTCACCTAAGGTTTCAAGATAAGGTCTCAATTCCTCCATTGAAGGCTAGCATTTAGATTCAAGGTATGATAGTTTTCATACATGGATTCCTTTAATCCACGAAGTTCCCAAATTCCTCTATTTCAAAAGGTAGAATTCCCCAATTGAGTGAGGGTTTTCTTCAATTACCATGGGTTCTTTTCATTATTGATTTGAATGATTGAATTATGAAATCTAAGCATGAATTGATGATTTAACATGATTTTATGATGATTTCCCCATCAACCTATGTAATCCCCATGTTTTCAAGTTATCAGCATATAATGTGGGATTTTGATCTTAAAGGGAGAGTTCTATGAAATTAAGCATGTATTGCAAGCTTTACATGAAATTATGATGAAATCCATATCTAACCTATATTTTCTAAGTATTGAAGATTAAAAGTAGGTTTTGAACCTGAAGAGGTAAATTATAGAATTATGCATTTTCTTATGAAATATATGCAAATGTTTTAAGGGTTCTTTGAGAGTAAAGTATGAATGATGATGTTGTTGTTGTTGTGTTGTTGAAAGGATATTCCCATAAACACATATTTGCATGATGTGAAAGTTTTTCTCATATAATAAGGATTCTTAGGTTGAAAGACTTTCTCATCTAATGGAATCAAGAGTAAGAGCTATCCTAATGAAACTAGCTTAGATTAGGATATCTAGCTTAGATTGGTTATCCTAGGGTACCTTTCCATGGGTTATGAGATAACTCAAGACTTAATAACTATTCCATGGGATTTATTCTTAGCACCGAGTGGATATTGAATTGAGATGGAAGCTCACCTGTTAGTAAAGGTCGGGTTTCTAGAAGCAATCTCTCGAGATGGAAGCCCTCATGTTAGTAGAGTTCGGGTTTCTCGTAGCAATCGCTATATCCCTTAAACTATGTTCCCCCATAGTATGATTAGCTAATGGATTCACTTAAGCTAGAAGTTCATGGTCCTTACCTTGGCAAGTAGGACAACCCTTTCCGGTGTGGAAGACACTGGGGATCATGTTATAGCTCACATGGTCTCGATGTCGGTTAAGGCTAATTCCCACAAAAAGACTAATAATGAACTAAGATTACTTAAAGAAGTATCTTATATGTGTTCAAAGGTAAAAATAGGATTTAGCTTGCATTGGCCATGTTTTATGAAGTATGTTTTCTAACCATCTTATATCATGATTTAACTTGGTCAATTGCATGGCATGAAATAAAATGTCCCTTTTTGCATGTTTTTAATATTTTATGCATGGATATCATACTTGGTACATTATTTTGTACCAACAGATACTCTTTCCTACATTTATCCCAAATGTAGGGTCCGACGGTAAAGGTCAGCAGTTTCATGGCTAGTGTTGATTTCGATATTTTTGAGCCGTGGTGATTCCTCATGCTTTGAGGACAAATTTCATTGGTTTAGTTTCTTTCATGTATTTTTTATTTTTGACATGATGTATGGGCTAGGCCCAATTTCATTCTATTGTATTAGATGACTATGATGAGACATGAGTTAGACTTCAGCTTTCTTTATAAAAATCTTTTGGACTTGAAATGTTGTTTTACTCTTATTATTCTATTTCTATTGTATGGAGTCCTTAGGGGTTCTATATGCCATGTTGCATCTAGGGTGTACCCCTGGGTCGTGACACTCCTACCTCCCATACTCATTGCTAGTTGATCCATTTAAGCTTTCAAATATTGGTGAGTCCTAATGTTCCGAGGACCGAGTCTCTTTGATTTCTTTTCTATATTTTAGTTTCAAACTTTGTATGTGATTGTACGGGGTACGTCCCAAACACTTTCCTTATGAGGTATTAGATGGCTATTGAGACTTATGCTAGACTTCCACTTTTGCCAAACTCTTTTGATATATGAAATGCTTTCTTTTTAGCTCTTTAAATACATTATATTTTATGATGTATGTTAAGTAGCTTGTGTACGGACTCTTGGGGTCTTATACGCCATGTTACGCTTAGGGTACACTTTGGGTCGTGATAAACCTGAGCCGGTAGGAAGATTCTTAACTAGAGGCCTCTTATGACCCTTAGCCAATTCTAATTCACTTCCCACTCAGGAATGAACCTTAAAGCATAAGCACAAGTAGGACATCACCCGGTTCAAGCTTGTATACTTACGACGAAAGATTTGTATTCTAAGAGTAGAGTTATGAGGTGTTAGAACCATTTAGTATTTTAAAATTTTAGGAGTCCTTTAAAATGTCAAATTGATGTTCTAAAGAAACAAGATTCTTTTAAAAAAAAATATCTATGAATTTTTTTTTTTTTTTTATTTCAGCCCAAACATTGCATGGGCCATATAAAACTAATATAATAAAAATGATTTAATTTCTGAACTTAACACACATTAAAAAGTTTCACTTACACATTATTTTTTAGAATTGAAAATCATATTTATATATCTTTGACAACATTAACATATATAATAGTAAGCACTAATTGCATTAACCTTCACATATATTGGGGTGTTTGAATTCCCTCCATCAATGATAGTGCATCGTCTTAAACAAGTTTATACACGAATTGTCTTTTTAAAATATTGGAATTTAATTTATGTTCTTTTTATTTTAAGTGTTAATTTTTCTTTTTGTACTTTATTTAATAAATAATTGCGAATAATAGTTTTTTTTTGGCATAGGTACTCACAAGTTATACCCCACATGATTTTATTTCTAAAAACCTAGTTCTAGTAGACATAAAGGTTTAGATGCTATAAAGGATAAAAGATAAAGATACATATATATATATATATATATATTAAGGAAGCTTTTGTAGTTTCGTGGTTATTCATTTATTATTTTCATAAAATAATAAAAGATACATATGTACTAAAAACACTTTAGTAGGCACTATAATAATTTCTAAAATTCTATACAATTTATGTCGTCTTCTTCTTGTTCTTCCTCCTCCCCCTCTTCTGTTGGACAAATCTATGTGGTGAACTATATGTGGTGGATAATTGTAAATACGTAACTATTATGTATATGTATCAATAAAGACAGTTTTACCTATGAATACAATTTGTATCAATGAATAAATTATATCACCAAATACAATTGTAGCAATGTTATTTTAAGTTCAACATTTGTATTTGTGTAATTGATTCTTACCATTTGTATTAATGTTGTAACAATAGTATTAACGAATAATATAATTTGTATCTATATACAATTGTATGAATGTTGTATCAAATTCAACATTTGTATTTGTATAATTAGTTGTTATCATTTGTATGAATGATGTATGACTGTTTTATTAGAGAAAACATGTGTTTTTGTATTTCGTATCACTGAAGAGGATCTGTATAGCTGACACTTATCATTTGTATTTATATAATTGGTTGTTAACATTGTTATTTGTATAATTAATAGCTTTCATGTGTATTTGTATTGAGAGGGGGGACAAGAGAAAGGTGAGAGAGCGAGAGAGGAGGAAGGGAGAGGAGAGAGTCAAGGAAGAGATGAAAGCGAGAGAGGAGAGAGGCAAGCAAGGGTGCATAGAGAGAGAGAGGAGAGAGCTGAGCGAGAGTGCTGAGAGAGGAAGAGAGGTGAGCGAGAGTGGAGAGAGAGAGAAGAGAGAAAGAGATGAGAGAGAAAATAACTAGAGTTCCCTAACTATAGCTACATATTGTAATCAGGGGCGGACCCACATGCACCCAGTAACTTTTTAAAAAAACCCATATATATGTATAGATTGTTAATAAAACGATTATATATTCTATTGTTCACCCTTGTAACTAAAAAGTCACCTGGGTGAATTGGTTGAAGTTGCCCACTCGCAGCGCGGCTGCATGAGTTTGATTACCATGGAAGTAACATTTTTTTAACTTTAAAATCATCTTTTTCTTTAGAGTTAAACCTTTTTAAAAATTTCTTTTATTAAACTCATTTTTGCCATATCATGATCTTGCCCCACCCCCTTTCTTAACAAAAAATAAATAAAAGCCCTAGCACATTTCTAAACAAAATATAAGAATGCTAGAAAATCAACAACTTGCACATTTCTAAATAAAATATAAGACTGTTAGAAAATCTACAACTTAAATGTATTCTTCATTACATAATTAAAGTACTACTCCTATTATCTCTGCATAAATTGATAAGTTCTTCAAGCATTTTTTTTGTAAGAATTTGTTGTTGTTTCTTGTGATTTTCGATGGATAGACTATGTAAAGAGAAATGCATGTGATTTTTCACGAAAACTAGTTTTAAGACTTGGAATCATAGTTTGTCATGATTCAATTTACATGTTACTGAAAACATCGTCCACAATAGGTGTTTCAACACATGCTAGATTTTGAGAATCAATCTCACTCCATTCAAGTTGCTTTTCCCAAGAAATTTGAGAAAACAAGAAGTTATCATCGAATTCGTTTAGACGCTTCTACTAATGTGGTAAGGTTCCTCTTTGAATTTGGATTGTCTTTCCGAGATCATGATGAAAGTCAGTATTAAAAAATAAAGGTCCTTTTTTAGGTTTTTTTTTATTGGCTTGGAAAAATACTTCCGGATATGAATAATGTTATTTTAAAACATGCTCCAAAAAATGCTATGATGACTTCTCCAAAAAATGTTAACGTTACCCTTTTGCTACTCCTAGTATTACCCTTAAGTCACTCTTAGTAGTGCCCCGCTATCTTCAAATCTATTGTAATTCTTTCATAATATAATGATATATTGTAAATACATATTACATGTTTGCCTAATTACACAGTTTTCCATATTTGATAGATATATAGACCAGTTATACATAACTTTTGTTCTGTTATGAAATCATGCACGAACTTGAAAGCTTTGGGAGATGTATTTAAATTTTTGAGACATTTTTTAAGGGACATCTCCGACTAGCTAAAATTAAGAACTTTTGTAATCTCGAACTCACTAGTATTTTATCAACTCAATGAAATATGAAATTGAGAACCAAGTTAAAATGGGAAAAGAAGGGTTATATTTATAGACCCAAATAGGTAGGGTCAAAAATTTGAAATTTGTTAGATGAATTACAAATCCGGATTTGGAATTGAATTTTGAGTTCCTTAATGGGACAAATATTATGGTCTTGGTTCTTCTGATTTGAATATAAAAACTAATCAAACATAGAGTTAAAGAATATATGTTACCTTTCAAACAAAACTTGAAAAAATCCCTTACTTCCTTTGCTCGAAATAGGCTATTAACACTGAAGGAGAACGAAAGAGACTTGCAAGTTTCTTTATTCAGGGGGTAAAATATTTTGGGTGAACTTGTTTGACAAAGAAGGCAAACTCCATCAATATATTACTCCCAAAAGAGTGAGAAACATCTGTAGACGACCAATGAGGACTGATAAAAGAGCGAGCACCAAAAAACATTAATATGATTTGGATCTTCTGTTTCTTGAAGAAGCTCAAAAGGTTTAGGAAAATTTATGCAAACTGTTAACAAGGTTGAGAATATGTGGAGGAAAATATATGCAAACTATGTTGGAGGTTTCATATAAAGTTGTTTTTCATTATAACATGCTTCCTCACAAGGGTGCATTAAGAAAAAAATGAAACTTTAAGTGGTAAGATACGAAAAAACAAGATATAAATGTGCTCGTCTTCATTTACTCAGAAAGATCCTTGGGAAACTTTTTCCTCAAATGTGATTATAATTCCCCAATAATGATAAACAATGATACCTATTAAATCTTCTACTAATTTAGCAAATGGAAATTAACACATATATTTTTTAAAAACCAAATTAAACATTGAAAAACTATGTATTTCCCTGTAGCAGAAGCTGAAAAGTCAAGATAAAACCCAAATACAAGAGTCTCTCCCATCCAGAGAACCTGCTTAGGAAAGGATATCACTGCCTGGATATATTTGTACAAGTGCATCAACAGTTTTAGTGTTGATTCTGGGACAATGTTGTATGTTCAAGCCCTGAAGGTTCAAAACGAAATTGAGCAAGAAGGGTAAGCTATTGTCCAACACCAAAGAGCAACTAGACAGTGAGAGGATGCGCAAAAGAAGTTGTATAGCACTGTCGACAGTTGTAAAACCTGAATAAGTGATTCCATACTTGTAAACATTGAGTACATTAAGAATCCAACAAGATTTCCAAATTTCTTCTAATGTAGCATCACTAACATGACTGCAACCATCTACGAGTATAGACTTCAGAGATCCCCCATTCACCTTAACTATGGCTTAAACTAATATGTCTGTAATGTTGACACATCTTCTTAAATTCACCACCACAAAATTAGCTGCACAATTATGAATAAGAGGGATGAGAACCTTGTTAGTTATTCTAAGAAGCCCACTCATCTCTATATTAGTCAGTTTGCAACAACATCCACCTACGATAGCAATGGTAGCATTGCCTACTCCAGGACAGTTTTAAATAGCCAAAGATAATGGATAGTCTTCCACACCAATGAACCTCACCTTGGAAAGAATATCTAGTTTCTTACAACATCTAATAAGGATACAAAAAATTACAGCTCGGGTAATCAGGTGGCATTCCTCTAGCTGAAGGTTTTGAAGTGAGACTACAATTCCATGACGTAAATATAATACCAAGAGAGATGTCACTGATGCATAGTGTGTGGAGCCTTCCTTCTGTAAAACATGACTAACTGAAAAAAAGAAATCTGCAATTCGTTGATCTCCAATGAGTGGATAATATTTTAATACAACAAGATTCAAGTTCGGACAATATTGACCCACATCTTTGAGAGACTCGTTCCAATTTTTTGAACAAGAATCTGTTGCTAAATGGGTCATATTGGGACAATTATTGGCAATGTCCTACAAAGACTTTTCAGTAATTGTTGGGAATTGGAAAAGATAAAGCTTTTAATAGATGATATCCATGAGCAATCTTAGATAAACCTTCATCACCAACAAAAGACACATCCAACAAGGAAATATATCTAAGAGTAGGGTAACCTCGAGACCTGTATCAGTCATACCATGTAAAGGATTATTTCCCCGAATAGATAACTTTGCTAAGCCTCCATAATTTGCAGTTCCAACAACAATAGAAGCAAGTTTGACATATGTGGCTTCCCTACTAAAGAGGGACCTAACAAGATATCCCTCACCTTCTGTACCATTAGATTCTTCAATCTCATCCTTGTGAATGCGGCTTAAAATCATAAGCCAACTCCTGGAAACACAAGAACATACACTTCTCTCTTGGCTACTGAGAAAACAATTGAAGATTATGAAGAGGCATTCATCAAGAAGGATTTCAATTGAAGGATGATTCCTATGCTCAAAAGTTTCATAAGCGGTAGTGACACAAATCCTCTTGCTAGAAGGAAAATTTACAATCCTATTTTGCCCACGTGATAAAAGCAGAGATGATTGTCTCGAACTTGGGTCTGAAGGTTAGAAGAAAGCACCATTTTCTGAAAACCAGAAGATTAAAAATATCAAACAAAGGTCACAACAGAAAATTATATACATGATATACCTATCATGTTTTCTTATCACCATCCTATGTAAACTATCATTTGAAAGAGGGAGAACAAAAATAAATATAAGATAAAGACACAAGTTTTGTGTTTAATACAATTTTTATTTTTTCATGTTTGATTGACTTACAACTTTTGGATTTTTTTTTCCAAAGAAACGTTTTTTCCTCAAAACGAAGGAAAATGATTAACCTCCAAAAATAATAAGGAAAACATTTTCTGAAACTCATTTTAAATCTCATACCTCAACTTTCCATCCTAAATCAAATAATGGTTACTGATTCCCATTACTAATTTAGAATGTGACTCATAATTATCGATTAGGGACCCAACTCATGACCTTGATTCAAGACCCAAGTCTCGAGTCCCAAATCAGTTCAGGATCAATTCTTGATTTGGGTATGGAATCCTAGGTAAGTATTCTGGTCGAATTCTAGGTTGGGTGTTGGGGTGGTGATCCAAATTGGGTGTTAGAATCGAGTTTTAGGTCGACAATGGAGGTGATGTCCCAAGTTAGGGGTTAGGTTCGTATTCTGAATTGGTCTTCGAGGTAAATTATCGAGGTTGGATCCTGATTTAGAAACTACGTTGTAGATCGGGTCCTAATAGCATGTAGGGGTGAGGTCCTGGTTCGCACATTCCTGGTTCAAAATTCATGTGTCGGTTCAGATGTTGGGTCTTGGATTATAGTGTAGGGGTGGGCTTCCAGGTCGGAACATGATTCACAAGTGGTTTACTAATTTAGGAGTTGGGTTTGGATCACGAATTAGTCATCGAGCTCTGTTGTTGAGCTCGTATTCCAATTCGAAAGATAGGTGCCGAGTCAGGTGTCGAGGTCCTATAGAAGTTTGAAAATTTGGTCTAAAATAGGGTGTCAGGGTTCAGTCCAGATTTGGAAGTTGGGTTTTTGGTCAAGATTTGGGGTCCAGTCTCGATTCAAAAGTTTGGTCCTAGGTTGGCAGTCATGGTCAAGTCCTAATTTGAAAATTGGGTCCTATGTTTATAGTTAGGAGTTGAGGTCGGATCTCAGATTAACTAATGAGGTTCCAACCACCTCTAACACTTGAGTCCTGCACTAGGTGTTATGGTTAGGTCTGGATTTGGAAGTCGAGTCCAGTTTAGATGTGGGGTTATCAGGTCCTGTTTTAAGTGTCGGGGTTTCGATCCGACGTCGGGTATTGGGGTTGAAAGAGATGGTTAGGTCCTTGTGCGGTCTAAACCAATGGAAGAATATTCCATGTGCCAATGTACTTTGCTAGGAATAAAAGTTGGAGAACAAGCTAAAATTTGTGGAAGACAAATTTTGTATTTATTTTCTATGTGCTACTAACCCAGTTTTGGCCACCTATAAAAATAAGGTCATTCTTCATTGTTTAAATCATCCTAAGCTCATAGAAAAAATACAATAGAAGAATAGACAATTAATAGAGTAATTCTGTTAGATGTATTTGGGATCTCTCCCATTTCTTTGTTAATATACAAACAATTTTTCTCTGATGGACGTAGGATCATTTTCATCTGAACCAGTTGTGTTCCGGTTCAAGTGTGGGGTAAGAATTGGGTCATAGTTCAAATGCCAGGTCCTAAAATGAGAGTCGGGGTTAGATCCTATTTTGGAAGTTCGGATTCCGATATAAGGTTCAGGGTCAAGTTCCAATTAGGAAGTTTTGTCCTCAAAGGAAAGTCAAGATTCATAGTTAGGTCCTGCTTCGAAATTCAGGACCTATATCAAGTGTCAGGTAAATGTCGGGTCCTAATTTTTGAAGTTGGGTCTTAGTTCAGATGCGAGGCCTCTAGTTAGAGTGTCAAGATTAAATACCAAATCTGGTGTTGGGGTATGGTCCCAATTTAGAAGTCATGTCTCTATTCAAGAGTAGAGTTTAGATCTTTAATAAGTCAATAGGTTCGGGTGTCACATTTAGATCTCACTTCGAAAGTTAAGATTTTCATCGGGTTTCGAGGTAAGGGTCGGGTCATGGTTCAGAAGCCTAGTCCCATTTCAAATGTTTGGTCTCCAGTTATATGTCAAGGTTGGATCAAAGGTTGGGTGTTAGGGTAGGGTTATGATTCAGAAGTTAGGTCCTAATTCAAGAGTTGGGGTTGGATCTTGAATCTGTTGTCGAGTTCGGGTGCCACGGTCATATTGCGATTCAAAATACGGGTCCTTATTCAGGTATCGATATCATAACCCAAGGTATACCCTTGGCGTAACATGGTGTATAGAACTGATAAAGATGAAACTACTCTTCAAATCCAATCAAAAGAGTAAGATGCCGATGTCAATAAAAACACTCTACAAAGAGTCAGGGTTGAATTCCACAGAGAATGATACACGGCTAGGAATTCTATCAGGAAATTTAGAATGTAAATTCACTCATTTGCAACAATAAAACAAGTGCGTGGATCATTCCACCAAATTTAATAAAAGGATTTCGTTATCACAAGTCACAATTAAACTAAGATTTCATAAACTCAAATAAGTAACATGTAATCTAGGGGTGCATGATTGGAAATCGATGTCACGTAGGGGTGATTGCATTACTCTATAGTGATGAACATTCATGGGTCATCTTTAATGATACTAATCATCTTTCGATCTCACAGTGTCATATCATAGAATCTCCTTTCGGTCTCATCTATATGTTATATTGAATAACCCTATACCTTACATTATTCTTTCTTTCGATGCAACATCAAGGC